>OZ057406.1:1179101-1245672 GCA_964056735.1 Allodiplogaster pararmata
AGTGATGCCATAAATTAGAACCCGGTATAGGAGGACCACATCTTAGCGCGGTACTTATTTTCAATGCCACGAGGACATTTCCAGTAGCTGCGCAACAGTCGTGACCCTTCATTCTCCGAAAGGCGGCTTGATTTCCTTTGAAGAAGGAACATGAGAGAAGAAATGTGTCCTTTTAAGATTAGAAAGATATTAGATAAAGTGGGTAGCGCGGGAAACAGAAGATATGAGAGAAACATAGAATATGCGAGAGGAGAAGAGACAACAGTCAAGCAGAGAAGAGTGTGTGATCCACACTACAGTTCGAAGACAAGCTGGAAAGCGTGCTCGGGTTGAAGAGATAGGATGAAAAGACGTTATATAATTGCCGGCCATGCGTGAAATTCGTGATTGAGAGGAATAGATACCGAAAAAGAGGAAGGGGAAAATGAGAGGGGAACCTGGTGAAGAATCAGAAACGCTGAGAGATAGAAATGTGAGCAAGAATATATGCTGAGCGAGCCAGAGAGAAAAAACAAGAGAGAGAGAGAGAGAGAGAGAGAGAGAGAGAGAGAGAGAGAGAGAGAGAGAGAGAGAGAGATAGAGAGAGAGAGAAAAAAAAAGGAAAGATCTGCACATTTTAGATTGTATACTTTTCCCCTAACCTCCGGCTGTCTTTCAACCAGAAACCTGCACAACGTGTGCTCTAGATACCCCCGAAGACTTGAAGTGCCAGTTGAGAGAAAAGATGGAAGTACCCTGCAGGTGTGAGAATAGGTGAGAAACTTGAAAGAGAGCATAAACACATCATATGAACCTTTCTCGAATAAATAAAATTCCATCGGGATCGTATTCAACATTCACTTCGGATTCTACAGTTATCTGGAATAAGACATCTTCTACGTTTGATGACAACATGAACGAGCACATAGGTCATCTGTCCTTTTCAAAAAAAAAAACTCAAAAAAGTGACCGCCCAATCGAGCAGGAGAATTGGAAGAATGAGAAGTAAGCATGAAGTGAAGGGCAGAGAAAAAATTCATTGTTTCATGCTTTCGCTCGTAAAAAAAAACTAGTTTTTGAAATTTTTTTGAAGCTATGAACGAGTCTCGACTAGTTATCTCTCGAAGCAAGAGAGAAGTCTTCTCAGGTACAACGATCAGATTTCTTTGAACATGAAGACAATGCTGAATGATAAAAAAAATAACACAAAGAAAGAAAATCCCTGTGAACGGGTAAGAACAAAAGGGAAACTGAGAAGAAGAAGGGAAATAATAAAGATGAGCGAGAATATAGACACATACAGAAACAGAGAGAGATAGAGAGAGAGCGAGAAAGAGAAAAAAGAGAGAATGAGAGAGAGAGAGAGAGAGAGAGAGAGAGAGAGAGAGAGAGAGAAAGCAAAGACAGAAACAGAGGAGAAAGAATAAGCGGTGAGGAAGTATAAACATTTGTTCGAGAACAGGGTAATATGTCACGCTGAGAAGTTTGAATGGAAGATTATTTTTTAAAAAACTTTTCCCTCAAAAACTTCTAAAATTTTGAGTAAAGTGAAGTATTTTGAGTAGTACCGAGAATTAGTGGTTTGAATACATGATTCTTCTGAGGGTATCACGAAATTTTGCACCATGACCACTCAAAACCTAAAATTGACAATCGAAATGTTTCCATTTTTGTCATTGGAATTCGTGCTTAGGCCCAGGTAAAGATTACGCTAACGAGGCCGTACGGCTTAGTAAAAGACCGTATGCAAGCCACATAATTAGTTATTTGGAGAAAAAATATTGCGAAATCCGGGTGCGAGTTGTCGCGGTGCGAAATTTCGTGATGAGAAAAGTCATGGAAACCTTGTGAGGATTAAATGGATATAAAATTTAACAACAATACAACAATAGTGATACGTTGAGATAAAATCGCAAGGAAAAAAGAAACAGGAAATTAATTATCCTTCCGATTTTTTTGTACAAAGGATTGTTGGCAATAATCTGTTTCATGGACCTTAGAATGTGCATTATATTGTGTGCGGGTGTAGCTCAGTGGGTAAGAGCATCGCCCGGGAAGCGAAGGTCGCGGGTTTGGTTCCCGTCACAACACAAGATTTTTGCAAAAGTTTCTGCGAACAATCCGCTCCTCTGCTCGGTATAAAAATCCGTTGCTTGAGATCAAGGAGGAGTGGGGAATACTCTTATTTACGCTAACAAGTGGAAATTCCAAGTGGATATATTGGAAATGTACTAGATACCGAAGATTGGTTCGGCGAACACAAATAATCATGATATTATGAAAGCAAAACTTCAGAGAACAAAAGATCATCTTCGAGGTAATTATTTAAAGTGTTGAGAGAAACCGAAGGAATGTGAGGAAAGCATGGAAAGAGAAAAGAAGCAAAGTAGAAGTGATGATTGTTTTCTCTTCAAAGAAACAAACTTTTCAGAAAGGCGAAGCAACAGAGGAAGTATTTACAGAAACACAAGGAAAAGCAGCGACGTGTAAACGTGAAACAACGGAATCCTAACTAAACAAACGAAAACTTCACAAGATTTTCCCTGTTTCAAAGTATATCTGAAATTCTATGCCATTGTTAATTGAATGAAATCCATCACATGGGCAAAAATTGGCACTCGGCTGGGACCGAACCTCCGCTGCCTTATCGGGGCTTGTAGAGACCAACCGAGCACAAATTGTCCCATGCGATTTCTTGCTATGTCTAAGGCACTAAGGCCGTTTGTTCACTTTAAATGTTCTTAATAATATATTCTCAGTTGACAAGATTTTTAGGTTATTTCCTTTTCATGAATCTTTTCTGTTGTCTCACGCCACATGATTTTCAAAAGCTAACTCGGCTTTAAAGGTTTTAGTGGATCCGAAAACGGTAGAGACACCCGCTGAAGACGTTAAATTTTTCGAGAAGAGACTCGCCGGAGAAGACAAAATGCTATACAAAAATGTTTACTCAATCGAAAAAAAACCCGACTTCATCAAAACGAGTTTGTTTTGTAGCTCAAATCTGCACTAAGGCATCAGCAGTGAAAGAGTTGAAATATAGGGTTTACTGTGAATCCCTAATAAAAACATTCTCCCAAAATAGGATATCTCCATTAAAAAAAGAGAATTGATTCATCTAGTATAAGTAATCAAACACATCTCCGAACATAATGGTCCCTAAGAAAGAAAAAAAACAGTCTTCCGCTGACGAAGGGTCGGACATGACCATTTGAGCCCCGCTCGATAAGTATAAAAACCTTCCTCGCGCATGTTTCCGCCTCGCGGCAGGGTACGCGCTGTTCTGGGATGTGTAACTAACCTATACTGATAGAACAGTGGCTGCCCGCTAGATCATTGGTAGTGTGAATGGCAGCAGTGGGGAGAGTCAAATTCGTGCATGAGCACTACCAACATTTCTAAAATTCCTTGGTTTGGATGGAGTGTGAGTTGAACTCGGTACTCTGCGCAACCTATTCAAACACACCAGCATTATGCCACGCCCGGACAAAGAAATAAGTGAGTATATAACACATTAAGATTTTACAGTACTTTCTTGATTTGAACTCAAAGCATAAATGTTCCTCTTCAAGCGGTTATTTTTTGTACATATTGTGCCGCACCCTGTAAGTCTATGCGCTACTATACAAAAACTACAGGGTGTACAGAAAGTCCAGGTGCATAGTATTTTTCCGATAAAAACTTAACGGATTGAGCAAATCAAACAAAATTTTCATCAAAGTTTATTCAACTAGTTTGGGATATAATTGCGTTTTCAAATTTAAAATAGCCCTCCTTTCTCCTTGACACAGGCGGGAGTCGCTTGTGGAAGGCGCCCACCGTGGTGGACAGGTAAGCGACGTCAAGATCATCCTACGCCTTCTGTAGGGCGCGCTTCAAACTTTCCAAATTCTTGTGTGGGGAAGCACAGGCCTTGCTCTCAAGGACCGACCACAAAGAGAAGTCCAGAGGATTCAAATCAGGTGAGTACGGAGGCCATTCGGCGGATGTGATCATGGAGGGGAAATTGCTCTTGCACCAGTCTTGCACCACTTTAGCCTTGTGGGCGGGCGCAGAGTCCTGCTGGAACGCCCATTTGCGTCAGGCGAAGTGAGCCTGGTTCCAGGGAAGTACTTCCTTTATGAGAATGTCGTTCAGGTAGTTATTGGCATTCATTTTGACTCCCTGCTCGACGAAAACGAGCGGAGTCTTGCCAGTCGCGCAAATCCCGGCCCAGACCATGACAGAAGTGGGATGGCCCTTTCTCGAGACGTAACGGCCACTCTTATTGGCATCTTTGACCGATTTCGACCAAATCCTATCGTTCTGGTGGTTGAAGGACTGTTCAATATTGAACAACTTCTCATCGGTGAAGAGAATATCCAAACAGTCCACCGGATTGAACCGCTTTGACAGTTCACGACATCTGCAAAGACGGGTCACCTTCATCTGCTCCGTCAATGTGTGAGTCTTCTGCAGCTTGATGGGGCGAAGTCCAATGCGGGATTTGACGATCGTCTGAACAGAACTAGCCGAGATATTCAGCTCCTTCGCGCTCTGCTTGGGGTTATATCGAATCTTGTCTCGGATGCTTCTCACGTTGAAGGAAGTGGTCGCGGTCACTGGTCTGCCGCTCCTGGGAAGTCATTCGTCGTACCAGTCTCACGAAAGCGACGTATTGTGTTTTAATGGTGCTGCGGGCGAATCCAGTGGTTCTGGCGATGTGCTTTTTAGTGTGACCGGACTGGCTCAAGCGCAGAATGTAGCATCGGTCCATATCAGGGAGCGTTACCAGAAAACGAAAAGAGTTATCATTCTGATTTTTTCAGGGTATGTTAGCAACATTATGAACAAGATACAAGAGAAAAATCACACGACCGCTACGCCAAACAAAAAAGATGCCAAGTGACAAAATCGGGAACCTGGACTTTCTGTACACCCTGTAGTGACCCGAACTCTCTGTTTTAATGGCGATCTCTAGTTTTCATTGCACGTACTCGGTCTCTCTTGGATGTATGCCGTTCCTTCTGATTCTTATTCTTGATTGACACACTTTTTCCCGCACGTAGTGAGTAACATTCCACTCAAAAAAGGACAAGGAATATTTTCATTCAACAATCAATCACCTCTTCCTAGCAGAGCAATTCTCTGAAGAGAGGTCGTGCTTTGGCAACTGATTACAGCCGTTGGCAGTCGCAAAAGTACTCGCAGCTCTTCTCTGCAATCATTCCAGACGTTTGTGATCATAGCTCATTTTAATTAACCTGCAAATAACCGATAAAAGAGAGACAAAACAACCGCCTTACGACCATAAGAGGAGAGGAAAGGGGGGTTGAAAATGAGAAGCGAGGTTGAGATAAGAGCCAAGAATATAGAGGGATTCGGCAAAACAAGATAACAAAACAAGAGGACTTGCTCGCTACTTGTTATTCTAGTCCACTCCGTTCAAAAAAGAGGTAGTTGTTTGTGTTTTAAAGATGCAGGAGAACTATTTTGATCTATGTATGTAAATCGTTCAAACAACGATGGGCTCAGACTATGAATGAAAGAAATCCATCGCACGGGCAAAAATGGCACTCGGCCGGGTCCGAACCTCTGTTGCCTAACCGTTGATCTTCTTTATCTTCTCTTTACCATCATCTTTCTGTCTTTATCATGGGTTGTAGAGTTACACTCCTTTCTGGACGCAATAGCTTCATGAGCATGCGTGACTAGAAATAACGGTCATTGTGCCTAAGAAATAGCAAGAAATCGCATGGGAAAATGTGTGCTCGGTTGGTGTATCTACAAGCCCTGGTTAGGCAACGGAGGTTCGGTCCCGGCCGAGTGCCATTTTTGCCCGTACGATGGATTTGCAGGAGACCTATTATTGTGACTGAATCTAGTCCTGGATTACATCTGTTTTTTAAGGCTCTTAAAAAAATTCAATAATAAATTGCACGAATTCGCTCTCGATTCGACCCGCCGAGCTTATGGGATAACTTTCACTGATTCAAACTCTAGTATTTTCCGTGATTAAGTTTTATACTTCTAAATATGAATAACAAAAAGAAACTGATGATTGCAATAATGATGCAGAAGAAGAGGCAGAGAACGAAAGATGTTGGGAGATGAGTGCAAGCGAACCCCTGCAATTTTATTCTTATAAGTATAACAAACTAATTCCAAAAAGTAGTTTGCAAAACAAAACAATCTAAAAGAAAACCCAAAAAAATTACTTCGAATTAATGTAACGGTAAGAATAGAACTCTTAGCGAATCTAACCTGGGACCATTAAGATGGCCGTGCACGATCTGTCTAAATAGCGCTTCGTCCAGCAGCATACGTTGTAATAGGTGCTCTAAGTGGACAAACTTTAAATGTTCCAATCTCAAATCCTTTAACGATTGGTCATCAGAGTGGCGATGTAGTCAATGCAGCTCATGCACTAGAACTACTACTAAGAGAAATACCACAGCAACACTTTGATTAATATAATTGAACGCGAATGGAATAAGATCCCGTGAGTGCGAACTTGAGGATATGTTGCACAGTATGGATATACATGTCGTTATGATCCAAGAAACCAAACTTGATGCCGTCAGCTCCACCCCTAGAATCGACGGTTACTCGATTATCCGCAACGACCTTACTCTGGAGGCGGAGTAGCCACACTAACTCGTGTCGATATGCAATATTCCATTGTTCCTCAGCCAAACCCTGACCAGTTCATTGAATCAGTATCTGTAGAACTCGGAACGTCAACGGGCAACATCAGATTCATTAACCTTCATCTCCCTCCCCACTCATCATGCCCACCTGGCCACAAACCAGATTTCATTGAGCTCCTCAGAAAAAAGAGCTGCTGCATTCTCGCAGGGGATTTGAACGCCCACAATGTAGCCTGGAGCGAAGGACCAGAAGACTCAAGAGGAAGCGAGCTGAGCGAGGCCCTGATGGATAGCGACTACGTCTGTTTAAACCCCCCTCGGATGTACACATGAATCAACGCATCTTCAGAGATAACTCTCGCGACAAATGACCTGGCCCCAGACTGCACCTGAACTACCATAACCAAAATGAACTCAGACCACCTCCCCATATTCCTGGAAGTGGAAATACAACCCAGAACAATAGGCGAGAGACAATGTTATATGAATTTCGGAAAGGCAGACTGGCCCATGTTTGTTGTTTGTTTGTCTTTTTTGTTTTTTGCCCATAGGTCCTGTCGAGGGGAGTCCTTCGGGATAGGTTGGTGAAGATCCTTTTGAGTCCGGAGAAATTTTCTCCATCTACACTCGCACCTCTTCGGCGATCCTCTTCGCGAGACCCATTCGTTAACCGGAGAAGGGCAAGAGGTTATTTTACTGGCGCCTCGACTCGCCATTACAAAGTATAGGGGGGTATCGGCTGATGTTTTATCCGGTGGCATGCCCAGGCCAGTCCGGCATCGCCCTCCTTTGACGAACTATACTATCCAATTTTGGTCCATGACGGGCAAGCCCGCTATCTCCAGTGCACTTGTGCAAAGAGACATCCCTCTATCCGCCACCTGAGGACGCGCTCGATACCGGTGAGGAGGAACCGGTCCCTTGCGATGGTGCGAACTTATGGGCTGTAGCATCATCGAAGGCCCATGTTTGAACGACATATCAACGACATTCTACGAGATTTCCCATACCTTGATAACCCTCATAACATGCACACCTTCCTCGTCAACTCCCTAAGATCAGCAGCCAAAAGACATATCCCCCAAGGCAGGAAACCAGTCTTCACACCCCCGCTTCTGTGAAAAATCAAAGGAACTAATCAAAGTAAAAGACAAAAAAAGAAAGATGTTGTTGTTGTTGTCTTGCCCATAGGTCCTGTCGAGGGGAGTCCTTTTGGGATAGGTTGGTGGTGAGGATCCTTTTGAGTCCGGAAATATTTTCTCCGTCTACACTCGCACCGCAGTCGGCGATCCTCTTGGCGAGACCCATTCGTTAACCGGAGAAGGGCAAGAGGTTATTTTACTGGCGCCTCGACTCGCCATTGAAAAGTATAGCGGAGTATCGGCTGATGTTTTGTCCGGTGGCATCCCCAGGCCGGTCCGGCATCGCCCTCCTTTGACGAGCTATACTACCCAGTTTTGGTCCGCGGCGGGATTTCTCCCGCTACCTCCCAGCACGAATTATTCGTAGGGAGGCGTCCCTCTATCCGCCACCTGAGGTCGCGCTCGATTCTGTACTGGATGATCCGGCTCCATCCGTGACAGGCTCTTAAGGCTGTAGAGTCACGAATGGCAACTGTTGCCAGTGTGTTTCGAGAAAAAAAGAAAGATAGACGCAAATGACCCCACTCTACCAATTCTTATGGCAAGCATTACAACCCAGATCAACTCTGACAAAAGAAAAGCCTGGGAAGAGTATGTAAGCAACCTTAGACATAAAGAACCAGGCAACCGTCTATGAAAAACCATTAAATCTCTGGACGGTAGAGGAAACAAGACGATCAGTTCAGTCATAGTACACAACGGAATACCACAAAATCCTTCTCAAGCAGCCAATCTCCTCGCCAAGCATCTGGCAAAATAGGCCCCGAACACACCAGATCCAATGAACAGAAAGATTATGAGATGGATAAAGGGTTTCAAAAAAACTGATGCCCCGTTCATATCAATATCGGAAGTCAAAAAGGCCCTCAAGAAAACTAAAAGCTCGAAAGCACTCGACCTCGAAGGCCCCATCATGGTGAAGAAGGCCGGAGAATACTTCGCAAGGATGCCTCACGATCTTGATCAACAACACTGTGAACTGCGGAATCATTTCACAAGGGTGAAAAATGGCCAGAGTCATCGCCATACCCAAACCTGGCAAGTACCTGACATCAGTGAACGGCTACAGGCCAATCTCGATCCTATCCCCCCTGTCAAAGATATTTGAGAGAACTATATTGCCGACATTGGTTAACGCCGTCCAAGAAGCAGAGTGGCAACACGGATTTCAAAAGGGTCGCTCGACAACCTCAGCCCTAGTTGATATCACCGGATATATAACTGATGGCTTCAATGAAAAACTTCCCCATCGCAGAACCACAATGGTTGCCCTCCACATGACTTCCCCTTACGACCTACCTTGTACACATCCCCTCACTCTGGAAGATGATCGCAGAAACTTCTCTTCCCAGAGTAGTGGCCACTGGCTGTCAAGCTACTTCAGAGGAAGATATATCGGAGTGAACTTCCGTAAAGCTTCGAGTCGTTTCGAGAGATGCCGCGCGGCAGTCCCCCGAGGTGCCGTGCGTGATAAGCCCTATCCTATTCAACTTTTATATAAATGGTATCTTGAAACCCCTGGGAACATCAAAGTTGTGGCATATGCGGACGACATATCCATACTCTCGAAACACACTGGCAACAGTGGCCAATTGTGACTCTACAGCCTTAAGAGCCTGTCACGGATGGAGCCGGATCATCCAGTCCAGAATCGAGCGCGACCTCAGGTGGGATAGATACCCTCAAAATCATCCATTGGAATGCTAATGGAATTCGGGGCAGAATCGTAGAGCTTGAGGACTTACTCCACGAGGAAAATATCCACATAGCTTTAATCCAGGAGACCAAACTAGATGCCACAGCCGTATCGCCATCGATTAAAGGGTACTCACTAATAAGACAGGACCGAACCAGATCAGGAGGTGGCCTCGCAATGATCATAAGAGAGGACATCCAATATGTGCTAGCAGACTCAACTCATGGTGATAAGACAATAGAGACAATGACTATCGAGATCCCCTCTACACTCGGTAATCTGAGAATAACTAATCTCTATATCCCTCCACGCTCCTCATGTCCACCGGGTTATAACACAGACTTTGCCCACTTCCTCAAACATACAAAGACATGCGTTGTGGCTGGTGACGTGAACGCCCACAATGAGCTCTGGAGTACTGGTACCGAAGATGCCAGAGGAACTGCACTCTGTGAAGCTATCGAGCAGAGCAATTACATAGTCTTGAACTCTCCTCAGCAACACACACGTAAGGAAGCCTCTCCGGACATTACGTCAGTCACAAACGACATTGCGACCAACTGTTCCTGGAGAACTCTCGGAAAGCTGAATTCTGACCACCTACCAGTCCTACTCGAGATAGAACTGAGAATCCCAACGATTGGGAAACGAAGATGCTACATGAACTTCAGAAAAGCAAAATGGCACGAATACGAAATAGAAGTGAACAAGAGACTCATCGAATTTCCGTACGAAGGAAGCCCTCACAACATGCATTCCTTCCTGGTTGAAACTCTCAGAGAGGCGGCAAGAAAACATATACCACAAGGAAGATGCCCAGACTTCATACCCCGCCTGAGCGAAGAAGCCAAAGCACTCATCCGAAAAAGAGATCAGATGCGTAGAGCAAACCCGGCAGACCCATGTCTCCCTGAACTGATGACAAGGATTTCCTATAAGATCAATGACGATAAGCGCATTGCATGGGAAGATTTCGTAAACAACCTCAGACCCAACGAACCCACAAATCGTTTGTGGAACACAATCAAATCACTTGATGGTCGAGCACACAAACCCTCCCACGCCGCTATTGTCCATAAGGGTTCACCTCTATCCAGCCTGGAAGCTACCAACCTTTTCGCCAAACAAGCCGTCAAGACCCCTGATCGATCTAACAGGAGAACGCACCGCTGGACCTCGAACCTTGAGCGTTCCGACGTCCCAGTCGTCACAGTTGACGAAGTGAAGACAGCAATGAAGAAAATGAGAAGCTCCAAGGCCATGGATCTCGACGAAATCTGTCCTCTTATGGTTAAAAAGGCTGGCGAACAGTGTGCAAGATGCTTTGCAATACTCTTTAATTGCTCACTCAGCACCGGCATCATACCTTCGGCCTGGAAGACGGCCAGAGTTATCACGATTCCGAAGCCAGGGAAGGACC
The DNA here is from genome assembly GCA_964056735.1 of Allodiplogaster pararmata. NCBI lineage: Eukaryota > Metazoa > Nematoda > Chromadorea > Rhabditida > Diplogasteridae > Allodiplogaster > Allodiplogaster pararmata. The sequence continues at coordinate 1,189,968 of OZ057406.1, forward strand.
TCACGTCGGTTAAAGGCTACAGACCGATCTCAATTCTGTCCCCTGTGGTCAAACTCCTCGAGAGAATCATCCTCCCCCACATCACAGAAGAAGTTGAGTTGGAAAACTGGCAACATGACTTCAGAAAAGGACGCTCGACCACGACAGCCTTGATGGAGATAACGGGCCACATAAGCAATGGTATCAACCAACGGCTCCCTCCACATCGCACAGTGATGGTTGCGCTCGACCTCACCTCGGCATATGATCTGGTCAACATTTCTCGCCTGTGTCACACTCTCGCCGAAACGTCCATCCCCAGAGGCCTCGTTAGATGGCTCTCCAGCTATCTACGAGGCAGTTTCTGAAGAGTATGTAAGCAACCTTAGACATAAAGAACAACAACAACATATCCATACTAACATCAACGACGGTTTTCGCACCAAAAATCATAAGTAACTTATCCAAACGACTGGAATTTCCCCAGAGACTCTATACCACCAGAGCACTCAGCCGATGTGGCTACTCTAAGCTAAGTTATCCTCGACGACTAGAGATCTTTGATTTAAATTCATTAATTGTAAGAAGAATTTGACTAGATCTTCTTCTCTTGCTCAGAAAGTACAACGGAAGATTCGATTGTATAACATGCAGAAGTTTAGTTGTGTACAGAAATAACCTCAACCTACGAACCTCACTAAGAACATCTCGTTTGAGACTCTCCTCGGTTAAAAAGTACAAGCAGTCAAATTTCTTCTTTTTGAGGTCGATCACTTCATGGAATAAGGTCGCGGAGAATCATCCTAATGTGACGACTATTGAAGAATTCTCATATATTTTACAGAGCATTGACCTGCAAACCATCTTCGACTTGCCACATTTTCTGAATATGAATTGAGAGTTGCCCATTTACCCCCCTCGCCAATTTTTATTTCTTCTTTTTTGTGTCCCCATTATCCCTTCCATTCAGTATTTGATTCGTTTTTGTTTTTTTGTTGTTGCTTGCTTTTGATTGTAAAGCTCTATTGTCATACCACGTAAGTGATGACCTCAACAAGTCATCCTGTGGAGATAAAGATATATATATATATGAAGTCCGAGCATCAATGAATGTGAAAATAATCTCAACGCCTACCTCCCCCGTCTTTCAAAACATCTATAAAACCTGAGAATGGTTATATCACGTGAGAAGACAATGGTAACACTTTTCACAACTCGCTCAGCAGAACTCAAGACCGTCCCGGAAATATTTCTGAATGGAAATATCCTTCCATCCACCAGAACTCCCTAGATATTGCGAGTTACTCTTGACCAGAACTGCACTTTCCGCCACCATGCCGACAACCTCCGCACAAGAGCCAACAAACGATTAAACGTTCTCCGAGTTATCACTGGAAAAAAAGGGACAATGCCCGAGCACAGTCCTGATGACCTACAAAGCGACCATAAGATCCCTGTTCAACTATGCCACCCCCAGTTTTCACGCCTTAACTCGCGGAAACTAACTGGAACAAGCTTCAAATCTGCCAAAATAAAGCAATAAGGACTGCCACTGGGTACCTAAACATGGCCGGTACCCATCATCTCTCTCAGGAAGCCAAGAACCTACCAGTTAAACTTCATAGCCAACAGTTCTTGGCAGACTCACTATCTAGAGAAGATCAAGTCACCCTATCACAACTACGCAGTGGGTACTCTAGCAAGTTACAGAGGTACCTGCATGGATCGGAGTAGCCTCCACCCCAGTGTGCCCCAGATGCATGCTAGAAGAACATACTTCATCCCATCTCTTTGATTGTACTAGCAACCCGACCTCACTCAAGCCAATAGACTTATAGAGGAAACCACTCAAAGCTTTGAAGGTAATTAATCAATAGCCTTGCTAGTCATTTTCCGGGCATACTCGCAATGTTGTTCTGAGTTGTATACCTATCACCTCTATCCTCGATTGTTCATTCACTTTCACTAGACAATATACTATCTTTAGATTAGATTATTCGTTGTCTTGATGCATTTAAAAAATAATACGATAATAATGAATGAAAAAAGAGAATGTGAGAATCGAGAGCAATGAAGTCAATAAATCTACGATGGGCCGCTCGGGTGCGAGGACGTCTTGAGGGCAAACAACAACAACAACAATAGAACTCTTATTACATAACTTTTTTTTTCAAACTAAGTGTTTTCGCGAAGCAGTTTCCTGAAATTTTTTCTTCGAAGTCAGGCTGAACCAAAGATTTGTTCCCTTTTGATGGCAAAGTATTTCACTGACTGATGAACGCCGTAATTTTTAAAACGATAATTGTTCATCGCATTGAAGTTTCTGAACTCTGCTTAAAAAAACTCTCGAATGTTTAGAAAAAACACTTTGAATTGTTTCAACTGTAGGAAAAAGCAAGTTTCCAATCAAATTAAAGACAAAAACGGGGACGTCAAATAAGAGCCCACCTTGAACTGGAGCATGTACCACAAGGAGATGCTCTGTGTCGGTTGGAGGGGGAACTCGGTATGAGAGAGCCATGGAATGCGCCCGAGTGCAGCCTCGCACTACGAAACACTACAAGCAAAAACCAATAAACAAACAATGAATTTTCTGGTAAATACCTATGTTCTAAGTTTTCTTCACTCATCTATGAGCGCTTGAATAGTTTTCCTCACTTTAGAGTAGACTTTTCCATTTTTTTGATAGAACAAGTTCCCCTTTCGTTCTCCAGCTAACCAAGAAAGCCTTGATGGTCATTTCTTGGATAGCGTTGCTTCTCAGCAGCTTATTATCTATAGCCGAATTAGAGCAGCCCTTCTTTCGTTCTTTCTTTTCACTTCCAAAGATGAAGAATCTCATATTCCGTAGAAGCATTTAAAAACGGACGTGACGCTAATCTAAGAACTTGAATTTTTTGTTAAAAAGCCAAGAAAAAGGTCTCATTTTTTGAGATCAATTATTGTGGATCTTTCATCGAGTTATGACTGCTAGATCTCATATATACATCAGACCTTACTAACCAGCGGAACTTACGCTTACAAAAAAAGTCGTTTATACTGAACTCCTAATAACCAATTCATCTTCTGTCTTATGTTTGTATTGTATTATATACAAGCACCATATAAAAAATTGTTTTCTTGTTTCCAGACAGTAAAATAATAATATTTTAGTGATTAGTTGCGTCTTAAAACTTATAATGAATGGTTATATTTCTGTTTAAAGAAAACCCTCTCCATTCTTTAAAGGTTTTGATACGTTTTATAGAGCACATGTTGAGAAAAAACTTCAGTCCAAAACACCTTTAAATTGTTTCTCTCACTTATAAGATAGAAAACACCACTGAAAAGGTTATTGCTCACGCGATGGTTTTCATCTTGATAAGACTTATATTGACTCGTCTAGAACTAAAAACAGAACTAACCCCGATAGGCATTCTATAAAGGATATGTTCAGCCATTGATCGGTCAACGTCTTGAAGGTACCTGTAACTTTCTTTATTCTTTTGAGAAAAAAAAATTTTCTTATGAGAGTTTCGCAAAAAATTCAGAGTGCCTTCAATGGAAGTTTCATTGCTTCTTACATTCTTGAGATTTCATTTTTTACAACTTCTGTCCGATTCCGAACCTGTTTTTTTGGCAAATGAGCCAAGTATCAAAAAATTATAATTTAAAAATTTCGGATCTTGAAACAATTTGTGAACAATGATTACAACTCTGACGCACGGCTTACATTGTAAATTTTCTTCGGAATATGCGAGTTTTCCATAAAATAGATTCTTCGAAGGCTGATGTTCAAATATAACACTTCGGACTGTTGAAGCTTCTTGCTTCTTAGACGCGAGCGCTTGTTCTGTCTAAGATATGATTATTGTATTCTATGGGTAGGCAGGGGTTAAATAGTCATGTGAGACCTTCTGCCGGCGGGCCTTTGTTTTTTTCAAATCATAATGTAAAACAAAACAAAAATTCCGCGGGCCTCTGTTTTTTTTAATCATAAGGGGGGACCCTTATGTGAAAAAAAATGTTTTCCGCCTTTGGCGGGCATCTTTACCTTTTTCTTGCACACTAAAAAACCACTGTGAGCAGGTATACATCAGGGCCGTTCATTTTCCGTTCTTTTTTTGGTTTTTTCGACAATTTTCAAAAAAAACTTTTTTCGAAAATTCGAATAACCAAAATGTCGAAAAACTTTTTTTCGAAATTTCGAAAAAAGGTCCAACAAAAGTTTTTTTCGAAGAGTCGAAAAAAGTTTCAAGAGCAAACCGAAAAAAAACGAAAAAGGGCCAAAAATAGAGTTTTTACGGTGGTTTTGGTGTTGCCGACCTGGCAGATGTTTTATTTCTCTTCACAAAGTTTCAGCCCTTGCGTGCTAATAATTAATTGACCCGATCGAACGGATTATTCTCGGAAGATGAGAAGAAAGTTTCATTCACATTAAACATTGTTTTGGTTTTTAAAATCGAAAAAAGTTTTTTTTTTGGGTTTTCAGAATCGAAAATTTTTTTGGATTTTAAAATCGAAAAAAGTTCGAAAAAATGTTTTTGGTTTTTTTTGTCGCCCACCCCTGGTCTGCATAGTGTATTATCGAGAATGCACAAGTCTGAGAAAGGAACCAAATGGGATGTGATCGTATGAGCTGCTCCAGTAGCGACACCTGGGGCGCGGTCGTCTGGCGGGGCGTGTAGGAGTGCGACTCAGAGGTGTAGCCTAGCTTGCTGCTCGTCAAAGGACTCGAGCTTACGACCGCCGTTTCAGGCGTGGACGATGTCATCTCCAATCAAGGGGTTTAATAACGAATTTGAAAGCGACACAGAGGCCTTTCGAAAGCGGAAAAACGCCTGCGAAGAAAAGAAGCAACTTAAATAGCTTGAGGTTTTGCCAGGGAGGTTCATATTAAAATTCACCTTCAATGTTGAATATGTTTTTCATTTCTGGTTTTATTAAGAGAGCGAGTCTTCCCAGTTAAGAGAACCTATTATATTGTGCGTCTCGACCCATTTTGAGCCCGCTTCACAACAGTCTTGGCGTTATGAGTTTGCGTAGAGCTAGAAGTGCGAATAAAGGGTTATTCAGCTTAAAACTGTCTAGTTTTCAGTATATGATTTGAGCAATTTCGAGTCTAATTAATCCTGAGCCACTGACCAACAACCGAAGAAAAAAAAGTATTGTTGCTGTACAGGTGAATTGAAAAGTAGTAGTAGTATAGGTATGTGGCGAAGACTTTATAGTCAATTCCAGTTGGTCAAATGGGTATCATCATCGAATTGTCTGCCGATTATTAATAATAAAAATGCGAAGAACACACAAAAATATAAAAAAGAAGGCAGTCGAACCCAAAAACCGCAGAGATGAGTGTTTCGAGTGAGAAACAAAGAGAAGTTGTCGACAACTATAAACAGCATCTCAACATCTTCTCTAGTCAATCGTAGAGCCTACGGCCTCTCGGGATATTCAGAGAGGCGAATGGTTATGGAAATAAGATGAACACTAAAAGGACAGAGAGATAGAAAGGGAGAGATAGAGAAGAAAGAGCTAAACAGGCCAAGACAGAGAGGGAACCGATCAGTCTCTGAGTAAGCAAAGTATTCCAACTGCCATGGCGGGGCTCTAAAGCAAACACTATGTACTCTAACTCTCTTTCTCTCCAGAGAGGCAGCATTGTTTTCTAGTCCTAAACCGTCGACTAATTCTCTGACTCTCACCAATCGAACGCTCTTTCGTCTTACTCTCATCCGGCATGAACAGCTGATGGCATTTGACTGATATCTTTAATCACGCCTTTATCTCTCTTCTCTCTTCACTTCTTATTTTCTTGATCCTTTTGCTCTTGTCTTTTTTCTTTCGCCAATCACTTTCTTATCTCTCTTTTTGACGGATTTTCATACGCAGGTATCCTTAACAATCACCTCCTCTTGAAAGTTCTAACAAAAAGTTGCCGATAACTTTGAAACAAACCACGTTTCTCTTGACACATACACACTCCAGAAATAATGAAGCAAAATCTGACATAACTTTCAAGTTTCACAATGGCAAGCTCCTGACAAGGAAATTGAGTCCTGACATGCGACCGCTAATATGTTTAATGCTTCTTCTCGTCTACAGAGTTCAAGGAGAAAAAACTAGTTGCGCCACGAGAAGGTAAAAGATTAACACTTTTGAGTATAAGTCGAACCCTTCTAGTACTTTATTCGTCGATATTCCTGCCCATAAAGAGCAATAAACAATAAAACAAACCGGTTTCGTTGCTACAAAGTACAGCTCAAAAATAGCTTTTTAATATCCATATCAGAGGGCTCAAGTTACTTCTGGATCCCGAACCGGTTCCCTTGAACCCTATCGGTTTGAGCGAACCAGTTCGGGGTGCAGATAGAACTTGAGACCCATTCTTCGGACCATAGTTGCGCACAATACCGATAAGCAACATCCAGACGTAATTTTTGAACTAAGATTCTTAAAACAAACTTGGCCTACATAGCCCTATTCTAATATTTCACTCCGTCTCTAACCTTCTGAGTCTGACTGCAGGGCTGCAGGATGATATTACAGAGATACTCAGTGCCTCTGGTCGTCTCCTTCTCGTGAGCTCTTCTCTCTCCTTCTTCTCTCCATTTTCTCCTCTCTTTCTTGTAAAGTTCCTCGTCTGTTGTAGAGTTCTCTGGACAACAAAAATCTCCAAGAAGAAACTTTCAAAACCCGATAAAATCGTCGAGCAGAGCAATAATAATTACTGACTTTTTTGCAAACTCGAGACAAAAGCTTTCGAAGTTTCTTACTATACTCTCTCTTCATAGATTGTCAAACTTCCATTGTAGCTGTAAAATTGTGTAACAGAGTCTTCTATATTCATTTTGTTCAGAAAATTACCTGAAGAATCGGATGTGTACATATCGATGCAGTGGACCCGAATAGAATCTGGCGTCGACCTGGAGAAACAAATGATTACAGTATACTCGATGAACTCTTGATACCGCAGACAAAAACAAGTTGACTTCCTGAGAGAGAAAGAGAAAGGAAGATAGATAGAGGAACAACTGTTAAGTAGTAAGAGAAAGAGAGAGAAAAGATAATCCAGAGACCGGAAAAAAAGGGAAGAAAAAGGCCGAAGCATCGGAATATGAAACAATTATTGTCATTTCAACCGACAGTGCAGTAAAATTGATGTGATGGAGATAAATCGCGAGTTGGAATAGAGCACGTTAAATCACTGCAGAATCCTTTGCAGTTAATGGAATTCTAGCAAGCATGAAGAAGTGAGAGTTGTAGAACGCAGATAGAAATGGATTCAAAGAGACAGAGACCGAGAACAAGAAGAAAACATAAGGAAAACATAAAGTAATATACATATAGACTTGAACAGAGAAAGAGAGAAGGATGGGGGAGAGAGGAAGGAGACACAAAAGAGAGATATGAAGAGAGAAAAAGGAGAGAGATGACTACAGACAGGAAAAGAGAGATGGACGATTAGTACAGACCATATAAAAATGAGAGAGATAGAGAATACCCAGAAAAAGCGGTTGTTTTAAAGACAATAAAAATGATATGAGGAATGCAGGCTGAAAAGATGAGATACCATTCAGAAGATGATTGAATTGACACCACGTGTGGCCATTCCAATCCCCGAATCAATCACAGCTGCGTCATTGAATACTGGCTGAGCTTCGTTACTTTCTTGAACTGGCAGATTGCCAGGGAAACGGTTATGCTCCCTATACATGAGAAGAAATTTTGACTGTGTGGCTCTTCGGCGGTGAAGTATCACAGCCCGTCTGGTTTATTAGGTAATCACAAAAAGGGCTACATGGTTAATTCCTACCGCTTGATGGGGTAGTATTGTGAGAGGAAAAAACTGAAGAGAGCAGCTGACCTCTATCGCCATATTGCTTCCCTCACCAAACCTAAATCAGCTCCCCCACGCTGTTTGAAAACTGCTACTGGTTGTACTGTTGTTGATTCTCTCTCGAAATGTGATTTATTAGCTTCCGAGTTTGCATCTTCTTTCACTAAAGACGATGGCTTTCCTCCTCCAATCTACGGTGATTCTATTCGTCCCCAACCAGATGATCATTTGTTCTTGCCATGTAATGTTTACCGAGTTCTCTCCAAGCTCAAACCTACTGGTAGCGTCGGTGCGGATGGAATTCCTCAAATAGTTTTCAAAAAGTGTGCGAAATCACTCGCTCTTCCGCTCACTCACATTTTCAATTTCTCTTTATGGCTTGGTAAGACACCTTCCGTATGGAAACATTCTCTGATTACTGCTATCCCTAAGTCAGCGAAAGACTCTTCCCTACCGTCCTCGTATAGACCAATATCCATTCTCTCCCCTGCTTCTAAAGTCATGGAACGTTTGATAAGAGCTATCATCGATGAACATTTAGCGAAATTCGAATTGTTACCTCAAAAACAACATGGTTTTCGCTCCCGTGCTTCTGTTGTTACTAATCTTTTAGTCTGTGAAGACGACTGGACACAAGATATCAGTAAAGGCTTATCTATCGATGTGATTTATCTAGACTTTGCCAAAGCTTTCGATACGATAAGTATACCTAAGTTATTGACAAAACTTGCACGTTTCGGTTTGTCCCTATCTTTGATGTCTTGGCTAGAATCTTTTCTTGACGGTCGAATTTTTTCTGTACGAATGGGCAAGACAATATCTGCTCCTCAACCTGTGACATCTTGTCAACAATTATGTTGTTTTTTATAAGAGGTCTGAACCTCAGCCCGCGTTTTTAGACTTTAGTAATTATCCACGCACGTGGCACACTATAAATTTTATTTTTGCAAATTTGGGGCACTTCTGACTTTACTGTTTTTGTTTTTTACTTCTGTGAGTTGTTCCATTACATTCTGGTGTAACTGAGTTTCTTGTTGATAAAGTTTTCTTTTATCACACTCCTGAGTCAAAAACATAGTCACTTCCTGAGAAGAAATTTTCTTCATAAATTGTACCTTGAGCTACAATTCTGAGTTGCAGTTTTTTCTCAGAAGTTACAGGACAAGTTTACACATCTGGCGTGCCACAGGGTTCCGTATTAGGACCACTTCTGTTTTCTCTATACATTAGCGAATTGAATTATGTGCTTAGCCCTTATCCGAATATACGCTATCAAGCATACGCTGATGACATTAAGTTATATGTATCTCACAGTGCTCACAATATAACTGAACGAACTATCGAAATGCAGAATTGTCTAGATAATGTGTATAATTGGTGCGTAGCCAACCATCTTTCTTTATCTTCGAACAAGACCTATCATCTACGCTTAGGCAAAACTTCTCATCCTTTCAATTATCACCTAAATAACTGTGTTTTAAAAGTATCTACTCAAGTGAGAGACCTTGGAATCCAACTAGTACCATCTCTTCGCAGACATGACGCGATTCTTGAACGAACTATGAAGGCTACTAAAGCGATGTATGCTATGCTCCGCTCTATAAGCATCAATGATTCCCAAGTACTTGTTAAGTGTTTCAATACATATGTTCTACCTCATCTAGAATTTGCCTCTTGTCTATGGAATCCAATATACCGGAAGGATTCTGATCTCCTAGAAAAGGTTTTGAGATCTTTCTCTAGAATACTCTTTTATCGATGTTTCCCACAGCCTGATTATCCTCTCAGCCTTCCATGTTACAGAGATCGTCTGAATCTAATCGGCCTAAGTACTTTAGCCGAAAGAAGGGTGATTGCCGACCTTAAAATGGGTTGGAAGATCTTCAATGACAAGTCTATTATTGAAAAATCACGCATTTTCAAGAGCACCTCCTCTACCCGCACTAATATGAATGGTATTGCTATTGAATGTACTTCTTCGACGTCTAGATTCAATTGTTTCGGTTTACGTGTTTCAAGAATGTTTTACGTAATCCCGAGTGAAATACTGAATTCAAGAACAGTAGAGCAGTTTATAAATCGTCTCCGTAACGAGAATGTGATATGTGACCTGGAGAATAACTAGTAGCATTTAGATATTTGCCTTACTTTTAGATACTTGCCTTACTTTTAGATATTTGCCTTACTTTAGATATTTGCCTTACTTTTAGATATTTGCCTTACTTTAGATATTTGCCTTACTTTAGATATTTGCCTTACTTTTAGATATTTGCCTTACTTTAGATATTTGCCTTACTTCTCGCCACACTTGAATATTATTTACAATGTCTCTCACCATAACTTTGCATTGCAAAATGTCGATAAAATATATATATATATATATATTGAAACAAATTTTGATAGGTCTCCATTTCCATACTTTGGGCAGACAGACCTTTACATTTACATCATTCTTCTTTTTCTCTGTGAAAGCATAGTATTGCATTCTGCGCTTCTGTGTGACCTTTCCGAAAGCTTTATGATTCTGCGCTTCTCTGACGGACTGAAGCGACAGGGTCTCCCACAATTCACGAGATAAAAATTTACCGAGGAACATATTTTCCATCGAACGACCGACCACGACCTTTTATACTCATTAGGAAGCAAATTCAAAAGCCTTTTCTTCTGAGAACCTTTGAGCTACCCCAATTATGTATACCACATACATTTTGAACCTGCTAGAGGCCATTGACGATCAGGCGATATCTATTCACATCTTATGAAAACATTTATATCAATTAACATGTGAACTCGCCATGGTATTTACTCATAATGCTCTTTTTACTCCTGAAACTAAATTTCTAATTGTGAAGTTTCAGCTATTCGCCTACAGAATTCTCTATACAAAAGAACATAGTCCTCATGTTATGCTCATTCACTCATATTTTACGACAATAAACCAGTATTATTCCGCATCGTCTCACCGGCACAACAAAGCACAAGAAAAAAACTCATATTTTACATAAATGTTTCGTCTTTTTTTCTGTGTGCTTTCGGAATTGCACGATTTTGTTTGTTCGGCGTCGAGGTAAAAATGCCGTGATGTTCCATTTTGGATCTGTGTCATGATTTCATGATCTTCTTTGTATGTACATATATGTCTTTCTGTGCGAGTAAACCTGTGTTTACTGCATCGTTTCATTTTCGCTCAGAGATAACTTCCTTTGTCTTCTGCATTCCTTAACCAAGAGCTTTGATGTTTGCCTTCTGTTGCAGTATCCATATTTACAAACTTGCACTTTCTTGTGATTTTTCACCAGATATTTCGACTGACAGTTAATGGATGAAACTAGAGTGAAACAAAGACTAGAATAGAATACAAGCAGAAGCACGATAAAAAAATCAGATAGATAGGCAGAGAGAGAGAGAGAGAGATAGAGATAGAGAGAGAGAGAGAGACTGAAAGAGAAAAATAGTGAGAAATAAAAAAAGAAAACAAATGGATATTCGAGAGAAAGAATCGAAAGAAAAAGAAAAAATAGTAGGATGAATATGGCAATGGAAAAGACTCTTTATCCTCAACATTTCAACGTAAGAAAAAGAAGAGCATGGAGAGAACAACATTAGCAAAAAGGTGTGAGAAGGGCACAGAAAATGAGCATTAAAAATAACATGAGCTTTGGGAAGGAAAGGAAATCAACTTTCGCGTCCTTAAATTTTTGAAGAACCTGGCATTACAACTCCCTGAAGGATGTGAATTTTTATTTTCGAATCCATTATTTTGTTTTTGTAGTCGACTTCCTAAATCCTCACTCATCGCCTCATTAAACCTTGATCGATAACATAAAACTCAGCTTCTAAAAATGATGAATACCCTCGAATCGTATCGTCCAAACCATATCATAACCTTCCTATTTTAACAACCACTGTGATAGTTGAACACCACGGAAATGTTTGCGGATTCTTTCAATTGTTAAAAAAAAAATTAAGCACGACGCACTTACCATCAATTGAGGTATTTATTTAAGCCGCATTCGAAGGACCAGGATTGAAATGAATTAGTGATATCTCATTGGTTTATAGACAAAAGGTAGACTCCGAAAATGTGTTTCCCTCACATGGATCGCGTATTCTACACGCAAATCTGAGCGCTCCCTGGATTAAAGCAGATGATCAAAATTTCCTCAATATTCCTTAATCTCTACTGCATCGTACGCTCTTTTTCTTTTTAATCAGCGCACCGTTTCCTCAGCATCAGCTTTTCTGATCCATCTACTTAATTTTGCATTTGACAAGAAACAGTCTCTTGTAGGAATAATTCTGTCTTTGTTGAATTATTGATTGACTTCCAGCCAATTTTCATTTCATAATCAGAGGGATCTACTTACAAGATGGTTTTAACAACATGTATAGATCAAAATACTAATATTGAGTTCAAGGCACGCTTATAAAAGAAAAAAATATAATGCCTAAATGCGTCTGATATGATAGAACTAGCAAACGGAACATAAAAATTTTCATTAAACTTTTTTGCCAGAGCGCGCGTGAATTTGTATACTTTCGATACTACTTTCGAACTTTATAGAAATAATTTCGCATTCTTTTAATTTCAAAAAAAGAAGAAAATATGAGCTTTGTTCGATGGGCAGGCTAAATAACAATTTAAACATATTATTATTTTTTAACCAAACCCAACAACGAACCCCTCTTAGTGTATTACACAACCCTCATTATCTGCTTTCGTACTACGAAAAAGGACATAAGAGATCGCTTTGAACGAAAGAATCGTACTAGAAAGGAGAAAGTGCGGGAAACGAAAGCGAACGGATACCGAGAGGATAACTAGATTGAGCGAGAATAGTATAAATAGCAGGGCTTTAGAGACTGAGTGACAGAGAGAGAGAGAGAGAGAGAGAGAGAGAGAGAGAGAGAGAGAGAGAGAGAGAGAGAGAGTGAGCGAGATAGATTGACGCAGAGGAAGAGAGATATATAGAGAGAGAGATAGCGAAACTAGTAGAGGTAACCGGGAACGGACGACTGTCGGATAGATGTATGACCTTCGGTCTCATATCCTTCACAACTTCACACTAATTGCGGTTTGTCAGTGACTCTTCCTATCTTTTCTCGCCTTTGTAGTATTGTATAACTCGCAGATTCTTATGCTATTCCGATCCTTTTCAGTGACAAACTTGTTTCCTTTACATACTGGTCAAATGGTCAGCAGAAGATGTAAGCAATTCCACTTAGTCACTGCCTCCTTTTCAGAATTTCTCTAGCCCCGCGTACTTTTCCGACTTCAATCGGAGAAGAAAATGGAAATCGAGCACTGCCAAGTACTTAAACTCAACGCACGCCAATTAAAGTTCGGTATTAGAATAAACTAATAATTTTTCAAGAACCTTTCAAATTAACTAATACTCACTTTCGCTCTTTCTATGTGCTTAACTAGCCCGGCTATTGCGCGTATTGAAGAAAACACGCTATGTTGAAGAAACTAAAGAATTTGAAGAGGAACCAAAAATGCTGTGAAGAATCGGGAACGCCAAAAATAAAACAAAAAACCGAGAGATTTCACCAATATCACAAACTTTTCGTGAAAAATTAATATATTTTATAAATCACACCCGTAGTGCGGGTTATAAAACCAACCTGCTAGAAACCAAGGAAAGTTGGTAAAATCATGCATGTGTAGTTAATCTTCACGCTTAATCTACATATGATATCCCAACCTATTAAAAACAGATACCAATTTGTTGAACATACATGATTTGTGATTATAGACATGTGAATCATTACATTTAGAAACGAAATCTACAAAAATTACTATCATTTGTTTGAAATATTTCTGAAAAATACCCCTTTTTGAGCATTAGAGTTTTTAAGAATTAGAAGTGAGATAGTAGAAAAAGGAAGAGAAGACAGAGCTTTTCCTTATTCTATAGTCGCCCGCTCAGTTAAAGGGTTTTTCTCGAAAATTTGAACAAAGCTTTTTGAATTTTATCAGCCGGTGATGAAGTGCAACAATTGGATTATCGATGCATCATACAGAGTTATCACCAGTTTGTTTCTCTAACCCGCACTGCGGTTGAATCTATGCGAAAATCTATGCGCTATTCGGAAAAGGTTAGCAATACATACAAGTGCTCTGGTCACCTGCATCCTCTATTTTACATCACAATCTATGCGCTTGGAAAATTTTTTCCTATGATTTTTCGTAGGGAAAGTCCAAATCATTAGAAATATTGAATTTTGAACTCTGAAATTTTAAAAATCTATGCGCTCGAAAAAAGTTGAGCGGGTGCTAAGAAACAACCTGGTTCCAATAGAACCACCGCACAAGACCACCAAGAGTACATCACGAAACAATTATTCGTATCTGAACTTTCACATAGTTGACCTACTGCATTCAAATAAAATTGGCTTATTTTTTCCCAATTTCAAGACAGTCCAGCCCTTAATCCACTGATAATCGAATGTTCCGGTTCGAATGAAAGTTAAAACATCGCAAAAAAGAGGAAGTCACCGACGTTGTTAAACGATGCATCGACTTCAAATTAAAAAAAAACCTTTTTTAAAAAAGATTTTAAATTTTGTCTTTCTGAATGACATGGCATTAACATTTATAAAAAAAATTGATGAAGAAGGGGTCTAAAATAGATTCCAAATTCTTCAGGAGAAAAATCCCGAAAAAAAGGTCTAGGTTGCAGAAAAGGGTTGCCATGAATGGGACGTTGTTTGAACACCTGTATTGTTGCGCTGGTAGTCATCCATATTTTTTGAAACTTTCAATTCAAGATTTTCAATTTTTTGTTCAAAGTGACACTCAACATACTTCCGAGTGACACTCAACATACTTCCGAGTGACACTCAACATACTTCCGAGTGACACTCAACATACTTCCGAGTGACACTCAACATACTTCCGAGTGAAACTCAACATACTTCCGAGTGACACTCAACATACTTCCGAGTGACACTCAACATACTTCCGAGTGACACTCAACATACTTCCGAGTGACACTCAACATACTTCCGAGTGACACTCAACATACTTCCGAGTGACACTCAACATACTTCCGAGTGACACTCAACATACTTCCGAGTGACACTCAACATACTTCCGAGTGACACTCAACATACTTCCGAGTGACACTCAACCTACTTCCGAGTGACACTCAACATACTTCCGAGTGACACTCAGCATACTTCCGAGTGACACTCAACATACTTCCAAGTGACACTCAACAAACTTCCGAGTGACACTCAACATACTTCCGAGTGACACTCAACATACTTCCGAGTGACACTCAACATACTTCCGAGTGACACTCAACATACTTCCGAGTGACACTCAACATACTTCCGAGTGACACTCAACATACTTCCGAGTGACACTCAACATACTTCCGAGTGACACTCAACATACTTCCGAGTGACACTCAACATACTTCCGATTGACACTCAACCTACTTCCGAGTGACACTCAACCTACTTCCGAGTGACACTCAACCTACTTCCGAGTGACACTCAACATACTTCCGAGTGACACTCAGCATACTTCCGAGTGACACTCAACATACTTCCAAGTGACACTCAACATACTTCCGAGTGACACTCAACATACTTCCGAGTGACACTCAACATACTTCAGAGTGACACTCAACATACTTCCGAGTGACACTCAACCTACTTCCGAGTGACACTCAACATACTTCCGAGTGACACTCAGCATACTTCCGAGTGACACTCAGCATACTTCCGAGTGACACTCAACATACTTCCGGGTGATACTGAACAAGCTTAGTTCAGTATCACCCGGAAGTTTTGTCAAGGTAAAAATGTGCCCGAAAGACTCAGAACTCGCCGATAGCGAGGAAGTTTTTGAATAGAAACCCGCAAGTGGCTAGATATATTAGTTTTACTGAGTAAGAAAGGTAAGAAAGGGTTATCATGAAGGGTTCTGCCTTCCAAATGAATTAGTTCTCCACCGTAAAATGAAGCCGAGGCCAGTCAACAGCAGGGGTTAAATGTTCATGTAAGATGCTCTGTCGGCGGGTCTCTGTTTTTTGTTCTGTTTGAAAAACATACAGTATCGCCCAAAATGTTGGCATATATTGAATTATTGAACATAACTTTTTTCAAAGATAAAATTCAAAGCTCAAATTTTGGATTTTTGGGGTGTCTGCACCGGACATCATTTGGAGTGATTTATTAATTATCCCCAAAAAATACACCAAAATTGGTATATCTCTTTCATTTTTCAGTTTTTTCTCCATAATTTTTTTTGTTGATTTTTTTTTGGTTTTTCGAACTTCATTCATAAAAATTTTGTTTCAAGTCATGATTCGAACTGTTGGACATCGAAATACAAGTAAAAGAATGCAAGAAGCTGTTGTTGCTGGGGCGAAACAGGGCCGGTCACAGAGTGAGCTCGCCCAGCAGTTCGGGGTAACTCAGAGCGCTATCTCCCGTATCCTCGGCGTTTTTGAACCCAGGTAAACGAATTTTCTACAACTGAACAAATTTGGAACACAAAAAATTGCAGGGACGAGTCATCGTGAATACAAGTTCTAACTTCGAGGTACATGGACCGAAGCATCCTGCGCGCATCTCGCGAAGACCCGAAACGCACTGCTACAGACATTCAAGCTTTCATATCAACGCCCGCGACTCCTGCTCCTTCAATAACTACCATCAAACGCCGTTTGCAAGCCGCTGGACTGAATGGAAGGCGGCCTGCAAAGAAGCCTTTCATCAACGAAAAAATCGTAAAGTTCGAGTTCAGTGGGCTAAGGATCACCTCAGTTGGACAAGCCGTGAGTGGTCTCAGATTGTTTGGAGCGATGAATCCAAGTTTGATATGTTCTGCAGTGACGGTCTGAGGTGGGTAAGAAGTCCAGCGGGCAAGCGTTTCCTGCCGCAATACCAGTCGCTCACAGTCAAACATGGCGGTGGTTCTGTGATGGTTTGGGGCTGTTTTTCTGCCAGCGGCATGGGTCCACTGAGACGTATTGTCGGAAATCTCAATCGTTACGGCTATGAGAACATAATGGAAAGCACTATGCGCCCATGGGCCCTCTCCAAATTCGGTCGTGGTTTTTCACCTTTCAACAAGATAACGACCCGAAACATCGACCTCAGCACGTTCAGAACTGGTTTCGCCGTCGGCATGTGGATGTTTTGGACTGGCCAAGCCAGTCTCCCGATTTGAACATCATCGAACATTTATGGGAACATTTGCAACGAAAATTGACGGGAAAAACATGCAGAAATGCTGATGAAAAGTTTAAGCAGCTAGAGGAGGAATGGAAGGCGATTTCGCAGGTAACCATTGACTCTTTGATTGATTCTATGCCTCGTAGATGTCAGGCAGTCATTGACTCCAAAGGATATGCCACCAAATACTAGAATATTTGTTTTAATATTTCGAAAAAAATTGAACATCTCTATAAGCACTTTTTACTATTTCCATTTTCCATTTTTTTAACGAATAAACTTAATAAAACATTTTCCAAAGTTGTTCTATCACTCGAAACATGTGAATTTGGCCTGTAAAAAATATCTGAAAATTTGAGCTTCATTCGTTTTTTTTTTTGAAAAAAAGTTATGTTCAATAAGTCAATATATGCCAACATTTTGGGCGGTACTGTAAGGGGGACCCGAGAAGCGAACCTGCAACAAAAAGTCAAGTGAATTTTGCAAAACTTTTTTCTCCAACCGCGGGTTTCTGTTTGAAAAATCGTTTAAAAGATTTTCCGCCTTAGGCGGGCATCTGTACTTTTTTCTTGCACACCAAAAACTCCTGGTCAACAGACAGTAGCACGTCAGCATTCCACTCTAGACCCTATATTTATCTCACCCAGGTCAAATGTCACCTATCGAACTACAATCAAAAATATAATTTGATAATGAATCATCAGTAGGCGAGTCTTCAGTTCTGTTTCTCAACCATAGGACAAAAATTTGATTTGGAAGGATTTCTTTTATTACGGATTCTTCTCAGTGCGACCAGCGGGTCCTCGAAACACACTGGCAACAGTGGCCATTCGTGACTCTACAGCCTTAAGAGCCTGTCACGGATGGAGCCGGATCATCCAGTCCAGAATCGAGCGCGACCTCAGGTGGTGGATAGAGGGACGCCTCCCTACGAAGAATTCGTGCTGGGAGGTAGCGGGAGAAATCCCGCCGCGGACCAAAACTGGGTAGTATAGCTCGTCAAAGGAGGGCGATGCCGGACCGGCCTGGGCATGCCACCGGACAAAACATCAGCCGATACTCCGCTATACTTTTCAATGGCGAGTCGAGGCGCCAGTAAAATAACCTGTTGCCCTTCTCTGGTTAACGAATGGGTCTCGCCAAGAGGATCGCCGACTGCGGTGCGAGTGTAGACGGAGAAAATCTCTCCGGACTCAAAAGGATCCTCAACACCAACCTATCCCAAAAGGACTCCCCTCGACAGGACCTATGGGCAAGACAACAACAACATTCCCTTTTCTTAGCTCACACTGAGCAGTCGGTGATCTACCACGTCTCATATTGACTCGTTTGCTTCCGAAAATGCCTGGCAAGCGCAGCCCCCTTTCCCCTCCCCAGTGCACGCGTTGCCCAGAATATGAGAAGAAATTTGAAGATATGATGAACAAAATCTCAAGACTGGAGACAATCGTCGAAGACCTCGTCTCTCGTCTTTCAACTCTTCATACTTCTCCCCCCTTCTCGACTCCTCAGCCCCAGACCCCCACAATCCCTTCCCTTCTCTCCATCCCACTTCATATGCTCGCCTACCAAGCTGCCGTGCGTGCAATCACTGTCGACAAGAACCTCATCGAAGAGAAAGCACAGAACCTAGTTTGTGTTGGACTTCCTGAGAAGCCCAGTGACGAAGCCACGGACAGTTCGGACCAATCCTTTCTCAAGGCCCTTTCCCTCGACCTCGGCTGCCCAGAACTTGCAAGTGCAAGGTTCAAACGATTCGGCGACCCCGTGAAGAAGCGTCGAGTTCTCAAAATCTTCCTCCAGTCACCAACATTGAGAACTGAACTACTGAGGAAAATTCGAAGTCGTCGCCCGTCTTGCCTTTCTCCGCATCCACATTGCTACATAAGAGAAGACTTGACTCGCGACGGACTTGAATTGGAACGAGAAGTGAAGAAAGTGGCGCGAGAGCGGAACGGCATCCCCGGAGGACAAAAGTGGAAGGTCATCGGAACTTCCTTGATTCCTATTCGGCACTACTCCCGGACGACTTGGCAGCAAGAAACGGCGACTCCGAGGATCACGGATCCGCAGATGGTGACTCCGATGGCGACTCCTCGAGCTCCAGAGAGGAACAACGCTCCAGAGAGGAACAACGTGACGCAGAGAAGATAGGTCAGTGGCGGTGTCCCTATCAGTAGTCATGACCTCACCAATATCAAGTGCTTTTCAATAAATGCTCGTTCAATTCGAAATAAGTTGTACAACCTTTCTTACTTGCTCGCTTCAAATATTTATGATATGATAGCTATAAGTGAGACTTGGTTGAGTGACCAAGAAAGTGACTCGTTAATAACCGGTATGTCTAATTATCAGTTGTTCCGTTGCGATAGAAACAGTGCCTCTAAAGGTGGTGGAACAGCATTTTTGATTTCGTCTCGAGTTCCCTGTTCCTTTGTTTCTAGTTTTTCAGAAGATGGTATTGAATGCGTTTCTATTAATGTTTTTCAAAGTTCATCTAGATCAGGAAAGTTAAGATGTATTTGTGTCTATCGATCTCCTTGTTCTCCCACTGCTTCTTTAGAAAAGTTTACTTTGAATGTGAGCTGAATAATCCAAATGCTTCTGATAAGATCCCTGTAATGATTACTGGTGACTTCAATTTTCCGTATATCGACTGGTGTAAGCAAATATCCAACAGAAACGGTCAACATGAAATGTTTCTTGAATATATGAATGATAATTTTTTCACCCAATATGTATGTTCTCCAACTAGGAATGATAATATTCTCGATTTAGTATTTTCCAATGTGAATATTGTGTCTGACTGTAATGTAATCGGTCGATTCAATGGTAGTGACCATCACGGAGTTTCATTTAGTTTATCATTATCTGCAACTATTTCAAAATCTTCTCATTCTATTAAGCTGTTTTCTAAAGCAAATTGGCCTGCTATTGAGTATGAAATAGCTATGCAAGATTGGACTCAAATATTTGGCTTGTTAGATGTCGAATCAGCTAATAATTATCTTGTCTCTTTCATTAACTCTCTAATTGATAAGTTTGTCCCAACTGTAGATCCTAAAGATGATTTATCCCGCTATCCTTCAAATCTACGTAAGATGTTCGTTAAATTACAACGAATTTCTCGAAATGCCCCGTATTCGGATTACTGTATTAGAAAAACTTCCGAGTTTGATCAAAAGCTGAAAGAATCCGAAATTAAAAGAGAATCTCAACTGATATTACGAGGTAATCAGAAATCATTTTTCGCGGCTTGTAGTAGCCGTTTGAGTACAGCCAATAATGCTATTCCCGCTTTGATCGATAGTGATTTAAATGAAAAATTTTCCCCATCAGAGAAAGCTGATGAGTTCTCTCGCTATTTCTCGTCCGTATTTTCTGTACCTCTTCAATGTCCATTACCTGAAATTAAATTACCAATCGTTACTGAGCCGTTCAATTTCGATTATATAACCGAAGACATGGTAATACGAGCATTATCTTCTCTTGAATCTAAGTGTAACACGTCCCCTGATTCTATTCCTAATATTGTATTGAAGAAATATCGCTTTGCCCTGATTAAACCATTATGTATCCTTTTTAATAATAGCCTTTTTACTGGCTCTGTTCCCCTACTATGGAAGAGATCTATAGTAAAACCAGTACACAAGAGCAATTCCCGGAATCTAGTTACCAATTACAGACCTATTTCTCTATGCTGTTCCTTATCAAAAGTTATGGAGAAAATTATTGTTAAGGAAGTATCTTGCTATTTAGAAAAAGAGAACCTTTTATCGCCCTATCAGGCTGGTTTTAGAGCTAGGAGGTCTACTGTGACCTCTTTAGTTGAATCTCATTCTTTCATTGTTGACTCGTTATCCCAAAGCATCCCTATCGATATAATATTCCTTGATATCAGTAAAGCATTTGATTCTGTTGATCATAGATTACTTCTAAATAGGATAGCATCTTTTGGTATCTCTTCTCCAATCGTTAAATGGTTAACTGATTATCTTGTTGGCCGCTCACAAATAGTTATGATCGATAATAGTCTATCCGACCCAATTCCCGTAATATCAGGTATACCTCAAGGATCATCTTTAGGCCCGTTGTTATTCTTGTTGTACATCGACTCTGTTAAAGAAGCTATCCCCGATTCTATCAAATTTTGTTTATTCGCTGATGATATAAAGATAATGGGACGCGCTACCTCTTGTAATTATATCCAACTAGCTTTGAATCGTATAACCGATTGGTGCCTAGAGTGGAATTTGTCCCTATCCATATCTAAGTGTAATGTACTTCATCTCGGATCATCCAATTCTCGCAGCGTCTATTACATGAACAGTCAACCTCTAGTAGTTGGTAGAGTTGCCAAAGATCTTGGTGTAATCATATGTGATCGTTTCTCTTATCGTAATCATGTTGAAGACAAATGTAAAAAAGGCTCTGCTCTTGTTAACATGATGTTAAAAGCCTTCAAGTCACCATGTCCGCCTCTTTTAACTTCAGCTTTTAAAATTTATGTCAGACCTGTTCTTGAATACGCTAGTGAGTTATGGAATCCCTCATCCCCCGGCTTAGTAAAATCTATTGAAAAAGTTCAGCGGTCGTTTACAAGAAGAATCCTAGCAAGATCTGGCCATTCCAGACTTCCCTATTCACAAAGAATCTCCATGTTAGGCCTAGAAACTCTTGAATATCGTCGTGCTATATCTGACCTTTTATTTATTCATAAATGTGTCCACAAAAATGTGAACTTGAAACTATGAACTTGTTTCAGTTGTCTGCAGTACAGAGATTTTCTCGCCATTCTCATGAGCTCAGGCTAAAAACACCTCATAATATTAGCAAATGTTCTATTTCTACATGTGTTTCTCGCCAGCTATCAGTATGGAATTCATTACCTTTTGAGATCGTCAGTACACCTAATACTGCTAGTTTCAAAAAACAATTATTATCTCTGCCTACTGAAAAGATATTACCTAAACCTTTCGTTCATGACTAATATAATTGTCGACTTTAAGTATATCACCCTCCCCCCTTTTTTTTCATCTATACCGCAACCCCTAAACACCGCCACTTAGAAGAAAGTCCATGCATTTAACTTTGTTCTTGTTTGTGTTTTCATGATATCTCATGTGCTTGGAATAAAGAAATGAAATGAAATGAACAACAACAACCAGCGGGTCCATCTCGTGAAAAATAATCCACTTTTCTTATTCTTTGAGTGGGCTCTGTACCCATTTCGGTCGCATTAGTAAACCCTGTTTTTTTATTGTTGAAGATTGTCTCTCTGTTCCTCTTCAGAAGCCGATAGATTATTCATGGCACTTCTCCGATTTAGACTATCCGCATATTCTGCTCCCATCAACTTTACTGCTTCCCTCAATGAGCAATTCACCCACTTCCAATCGTTCCCTTCCCCATAATTATCGAATAAAGTTGACTGAGTCATGACTTTGCATTGCGCATCAAAGAGAACATCCCATCCTCTCTCCTCCCTCCAAGTAATTCTACACAAATCAACGGCAGCGGATAACTTTCTGTTTGTCATAACCTTCCCTTCTCTTCGTGAAACTGGATAGAATGTGAATCAATTTTCAACAAGAAATACTGAAGTTGAGATCACTCTGTTGATCCCAGTGAGGAAGAGAGAGAGAGAGAGAGAGAGAGAGAGAGAGAGAGAGAGAGAGAGAGAGAGAAAGAAAAAGGTAGAGAGTTATAGAGAGGAAGAGAGAAAGCTAGAAAAAGAGACAGGAAGGGAGAAACATAATGAGTCATGTTGTGAAGTGAAGTGATCAGGGATCGTTGTGGATGAGAAAGAAACCAGAGGATGTAAAAAAAGCCAGGTTATATTATAAGTTCAGAGAGAGAGAGAGAGAGAGAAAGAGAGAGAGACATATACATAGAAGAAGTGAAACTCCGTACAAAACATCTGCAACCATTGAGTGACTCATATAAACATAAATATGGCGTTCTCTCCATATTCTCGCTCCTCCTTCTTTTTACCTTTTAATACTCTTTTTTCAACAATCTTACAACAAGGTTTCTTTCTCTTCCTCTCATTTATTTTCTTCTCTTCCCAATTGCACACCACTCTCTCTTTATTTTTACTTGCCTCTTTCTCTCTTCTTATCGTTCTCTGGGGTCTTTCTTGCCTCTTCTGCCTTTATCAAAACACTCATCGTCCCCCTCCCAGCCCCACAGCGAACTTCTATTTCTTTATCCAATATCGATAGATTGTGATCGGCTATGCACTGATAGAAAATGAGATCAAGAGAAAAAGAATGACAGAGAGAGAGAGAGAGAGAGAGAGAGAGAGAGAGAGAGAGAGAGAGAGAGAGAGAGAGAGAGAGAGAGAGAGAGAGAGAGAATGCAACCGCACCTCATCTCTCGAGTGTTAGTGCTCTGTTGTGCTGAGATGACTCGTTCTTATGAATAATTACCTCATCTTTCTCTACTTCTTATTCCCTTTGTTGGGGAGAGTCTAACATTCAAAGTTGGACTTGAAAGCAAATTTTCTAGTGGGCTAATTTTGAGGAGAGAGACGGAAACTAATCAGAATAGAAGAGGGAATTCACATCAAGACAGAGAGAGAAAGATAAAGAGATAGGTCAGAGAGAAATTTTTTTTCGAAAAAAAGCTATGAGAAAAAAGTTGAAGGCGCGAATGGTGTCCCCCCATAATAGTTGACGCTTTCAAATAGAGCGGAAAGAGTTGGTAAGTAGGTTGACCAAGTTTGTCGAAAGACCGCGGCCTTGATTCGATTATCGCTTTTTTTTCAAACAGCGAACGACTGGGAAAGTATGAGTAGAAGATTAACACTGCTTAAGAAGTTGAAAAAAATGATCATTTTTTCAAACGGCCTACTATATCCAGTCCTAAACGAAGTTCCATCTTCAATTGGAATAAATTATGCTACTTTCCGCCTTTCCAAATCACGCATCATGCAGAGATTAGCGACGTGGGTGCAAGGTTAAGACGAAGAAGATAGAAGCTGAACTAAACCGGAATATACTCAAGGCTGTGTATGATGAGGTTCATCACAACCTCCATTCATTATCATTTATGATTAAACATTCGTATGGAGAAAAATCACTTTACGGAGCCGCTTTGAACTTCGACGTCTCTCTCTCTCACCCGGATGAGAGCGCGTTACCAAGACACTACCAGTTACACAGTTTCAATCCTTACAATAGTGCTATATGAAAGGCTCAATGACCTCATTTCAAGTTTTATCTGAATTTTGTCGGAAGAACTCACATCCTGGAAGAGGATCTGGTGGACGAAATCACCGCTGCCATTGAAGAGAACTCTTGGCTGTCGACTTCTACAAACAAAATCTATTCTTACGATATTACTTCCGACGATATTGCTATTGATAATGAAGAAATTATGAAATAAATCTTCGTCATTATTAACGGAACAATACGAATATTTTTTAGCATGACAAGGTCGCAACATGAGATACATCGTGTTTTTTGAGGTTGTTATCAATATGGAAAAAACTCAAAGTAAAAAAAAGAAAATTATCGTTAAAAAGTTAAAATAGAAAATTATCGAATAAGAACAAATAATAATAAAAAAACAATAAAGATCAATTTAATTTATTACGAAACTGTCAACTTCTTTTGTTGCGAAAAGTGAATACCCTTTAGGAAAAAGATCAAACATAATACGGAGAAAAAAGCGCTGTTAAAAACAAACAATGAAAGGATGATCATGGACGTTGGGTAACTCGATATCAAATGCTAGAAAGCATCGAAAAGCGAGAATGATAAAAAAAAACAACAACCCAAAAGTGGGAAACTTTCAAGCAAAAAAAAGGAGTGCCTAGAGAAAGTTACTAACTTGACTGTTCGATGGTTTTCGGTGCGGTTGTCCTCGGAGTAGGGACGGGAGGCTTCACTATCGTCGTCGTACGGAGATCACCGGGGTAAATCCCTGGTGCTGCACTCGCAGCCATTTTCTCCCCTAGTTCCCACCTATTAAACTTCGACGCTATAAAACGGCTTCTGACCGCACAAGAAGAACTGCGCTTTAAATGAGTAAAGTATTACTCACTCCAGCTCTTTTATTCTCTCCTAATATCCCAGTATTACTCACTCCAGCTCTCCTTTCAGCCGCTATTCATTTCAGTCTCACTTTTTCTCTTAATGCCAAGCTCTTTCGAAAGCGCTTCCCCACACACGTCTTGCCACATATTGTGGTTCTCCGCTAGATCTTCTCAACTCAACTTTCTTTTTCTCTCAATTTTCTTTCTCTCTCTCTCTCTCTCTCTCTCTCTCTCTCTCTCTCTCTCTCTCTCTCTCTCTCTACCTCACTTTTCTGTCCTTCTCTCTCTCAGCGTACGCTCTGTCTCACATATTGTTCAGGAAAAGCCTATACAAGTTACTGAGAGTTTCACACAAAAAAAACTGAAAGACGAAATGATCACGAGATGCAGATCATCATAGCGCTGCAGGCATTGCAGTGAGAATTCACTTCGAAAGTTATGAGAGAGGCGAGGACGCGAAAAAATGAGAGAGGCAGAGTGGAAAAGGTTGAGGCGAAAAAGAAAAAAAGAGAGAGAACAGATAGAAAGAAAGGGATTGTACAGCGATTGAGAGAAACGAGAATGAAAAAGAATGAGACAAAAAGTGAGCAAGTGAAGCACATCGAGACGAAAAGAGACAGAAAAGGAGAGGGAGAAAGAGAGAGAGAGCGAGAGAGAGAGAGCGAGAGAGAGAGAGAGAGAGAGAACCAGAAAGAGACTGAGAGAGAATTAAAAATCATAGAGAGAAATAAATTGAGAAAGAAAGGAAATGAGAGAGGGGTGAGTTAAAATGAGAGAGAAAGCGAGCAACCACAAGGTTGCTCCTCGCCTTCTCAGTTCCGTTTATTATGGCTATTACACGATGAGTTCTCCCGCCCTGCACCCCGAGTGACCACTTAACGAGGTTCTAGTATGTTAGTTAAACAATGAAGTTAGTTTTCCTATCTGTTTCCTCAAGATTTGACCTATCTAGTACCTGGGAATTGCCCATGTAGAGGACCGAAGTTTCTAACCTTAACCAAGTGTAAACTGGTCAAGTCTCATTGCTCTCTTGAGAGTCTCTGAGTCAAAATTTGGAGGGAATCCGTTGCCATCCTGAGAAAAGAACTTTAATGATTTTTTAAAACTCTATAACTGTTCTAGCCACAAGTTGATCTGTTTTCAGCCGTGGTCTACATATGGCTGACGATAAACTACAAATTACACGATTTTACGCTCAATGTGTTTAGTATTCCATGTAAATTGGAAGAAAACTTTACGAATTCAAATTAAAAACGATTCCCCCAACAAATTTTACCTGATGAGAGAGACCACCCTGGACAAAAAACATGTAATGACCTAAACTTGGAAGATGTGCGATCAATGTGAGCATAACGACTTGAGATATAAATATAGTGACCTTTTCCGCGCTTTTTCAGCTATATAAAAATAAGTTCCCGGATTCGAGAAAGGAACGCTTATACTTCAATGGCCAGAAGAAAAACGGGTTCTGAATATTTGACCACTTCGAAAGAGGGATTGGCTTTATTGACCAGAGAAATTCGTAGAAGCCTGGGTGCGGAGTGACAGGCGATTAGTTCACAGAGAGATAGGGAGGATGAAGTCATCCTCTCTCTCTACTTCTCTTTTCTCTCTCTCACTCTCTTTTCCCCCTCCATTACTCTTTATTTGTCTCCCTCTCAGTCTCTCTCTCTATTTCGGTGCGTTTCTACCGCCTCTCCTAACTCTATGCTTCTTACCACCTCCCTATCTCTAACTTTTGTGTTACCAAGTCTACTTTTATTGCACACTCCATCTGATTTCCTTTGTCTATTTTTTTATTTTGATCCCCTCTCCCAGCTCTTTCATAAATATATTTAATTTCTTCCCTGTTCTTCTTCTTTCTCTTCTGTCCAGATCTCTCAACAAGTAAGTTGATTGAATGCATCAACCGGTTCCCCTTCTTTCGTCTTACCACAAGTCGAGCAACTTCTCGCTTCCTTCTATTATCTCAGCAGAAATAAACAGCCGTAAGTGTGATACACAAGTTCATCTTCAAAGTGAACACAGAATGCGCCAACAACGACACTTCATGTCGTCTTCAAGTGTCTTCAGTCTTTTTTGTTTGAGTGTTTGTTGCCACACAGCTTAACCTCAAAGCTTTATCAAGCTTCGAACCCTACTTCTCTAGTTGAATTCTTTCTTAGGCACTTTTTACATTCAAGCACCTTCGGTATGAATATGCTAATTCACAACAACATTATACCAACATTTATGAAGCTTTCTTGATAGCTTTTTGTACGAGTGTAGCATAGACAAAATCAGAAAAAACTCTGCTTCATCCTTTCCAAAACATGAGTAGTTTTGCAAGGACGGGGCGGTAAGTTATTTCCTCGTAAATTTTTAAACTCTTGATTCTATCATGTACGGGGGAGATGGTTACCAAGGTCTGTGCTTGAACTTCTCCTTTTATAAAAGCCAAATGACCAAAACAAAAGTTTGAAAATAAAAGAAGGTTGAACATTTATGAATACTTCAATTTTTTTTATTAATTTCTGATATTCTTGATTGACTCTTCATGAAGCTTAAATCCATTACAATGAAGAAAAAAATCTTGACTTTATTAGTGTTAGTCTCATCGTTAAGCAGTAAAGCCAAACAGTTTTTTGAGTTTTAAATTCAATCTCCCAGCGTCTTGTTGAAATATGTATTTACTCTTCAAGTTTTGAACCAAAAATTTCCTCGAGCATCAAAAAGGATTGTATAATTGAAATAGTTTTTGTCATTAAGTTTTTTATACTGTTAAGTTTTTCGGTGTTGTTTTGTAAACACTTACCTTCAGAAGTGTCAATTTGTCAACTACTAGATAAGCAAAAGTTTTTTGCTTGGTACTCTATGCAAAATAATCTTATTAATTTTTTTAATTTTTTTTGATGAATTCTTAGTGTTCTCACTAATATTTTAGGAACGCTCAATTGAAACGACTACTTGTGATTAGCGTGTGGTAGGCATACGCGGTTAGTATTGCCCTTCACGCTTAAATGATTCTACATAGCAAGGAGAAAGCTAGTTGACCGGCTACAATAAAATTCATCCATATTCCATGTCTCCAATCGGGGGTACGAGTTTCTTTACCGAAAAACCACAGGATCTTATTGGAAGATTTGCCTATTGGAACAAGCGGAAACTTCCGGAACATCACTTTCGACAAGATTACGTTAGAAGGCCTTCGAAAGTGCGTGGGATCGTGTCAACTGCTAGCTCGATAGTATAGAGCATCGCCCATCAGCCGGATTCTGCATGGGTTGGTTTGCAAGAGAATGTGAGTTTTCTTTTTCACAAAAAGATATTTCAAACTAATTAAAATACTTCTGTGAGGGGAAGTGGAAGTTGGTTTTCAGGGAAAGTGAAAATTTATAGAAGCCATTTTTTATACATATACCGGCCATACCGGGTTAGGACGATGTGTGATTGTGGCATTATGGTGATAGTTTGTCTGACTATAGTGCAATGGATTCCAAGTTAACTCACTCATGGGAGATTCTTTCGAACCAAAGAGAATTGAATACTGTTGGTATTGCTGAGACTTAGCTAGCTTAGAGGTCAGTGCAACTCATATTAACATTGACTCTGGTTTTTCCAACTACATATATTATGTATCACACGTTCATTATTATTATTTATTATTATCGTGGCAGGGGAAGATCAGGAAAGGAATTGCGGTGTAAGAGTTGGCGTTTGTATAGTCCATTTGCACACGAGAGAGGCTGCTATAGAAAACAGCCAATGTCGCGTGAAAGTTCATCTACTAGCTCCGTGGAGTAGATCCGTGTAGACTCTTCCGGAAAAAATACTCGCATATCTGAGTCGGTACATTATATGTTTTGGATCAATTTTTTGAAGTGGTTATATGAGCAATCGAAGAATGACTCGGGTAAAGCATTCCATACTGCTTCCACTCGGAATGGTAGAAAATTCTTTAGTTTATTATTTTTGCAGACTGGTAAAAGTAATTTGAATTTATGCCCTCTAGTAAAACGGCTGTTAGGTGCAAACTTAAGAAAGTTTTCCGATGTTTTTAAGCGACCGAAAACAGCTTTGTATGTAGTAAGCAAATCAATAGAATTTCTTCGCGATAGTAAAGTACGCCCTTTGAGTATTTTTAGTCTCTGTTCATAGGATGGGATGTAATGCGAACGTTTGAATACTAAACGAGTGAACTGCTTCTGAATTTTTTCTATCTTCTTGATAGAAGCAACGTCGCTTGAGCTCCAAACCTCAGAAGAGAATTCGAGGATAGGTCTGACGTACGTATTGAACAGGCTCCATAGGATATGTTTATTTCGTATTTGAAAAGAGCGTAAAATGAGAAAACTTACAGACCTAGCTTTGTTACAAATGTTGTAAATGTGCTTTGTAAAGCACAATTTAGAATCGTAGGTGACACCTAAGTCACGGAAAAAAAAAACAACTTGCATATCGGATGAGACTGTCCGATTCGCATGAAAACCGTTTTAGTAGTTGAAATAGAGAGTCCCCTCCCCACTTCCTAGACCAGGAAGCCAGGGCATCCAATCATTGCTGAAGAAGTTGGTGATTGCCTATAGAATAAAGTTTAGCGTCATCAGCGTATAAACATCATTGAATACCAGGAGGAAGGCACTCGGGAAACTTATTGATGAAAAGGATAAAAAAGAGGGGGCCCAAAACAGACCCCTGGGGCACTCCAGAAGTAACCACAGAAGACAGTGAGTAGCTATGGTTGATAACTACGCTCTGAGTTCGGTTATTCAAGAAAGAAGAAATCCACCTATGGAGACACCCAGTAATGCCGTAATAAGATAATTTATTACAAAGGAGATTAATTGGGATGGAGTCGAAGGCTTTTTTTGTAATCTATGAAAACTGCCGTTATGTGACTGTTTTGGTCTAGAGTTACGTTAAATTCTGAAAGAGTCGAGAGAAGGGCTGAAGAGCAAGAACGCTGACTGCGAAATCCATGTTGCAGAGGTGTTAGTAGCTCATGCGCTTCAAGATAATTGATCAAGGAATGACGTATTATTTTTTCGAATACCTTACTCGTACTACAAGTCAGAGAAATCGGTCGATAATTATAAGGATC
The DNA here is from genome assembly GCA_964056735.1 of Allodiplogaster pararmata. Taxonomy (NCBI): domain Eukaryota; kingdom Metazoa; phylum Nematoda; class Chromadorea; order Rhabditida; family Diplogasteridae; genus Allodiplogaster; species Allodiplogaster pararmata. The sequence continues at coordinate 1,220,082 of OZ057406.1, forward strand.
TTGTAGGCTTCCTTTACGCTTATATACTGGTTTTACAATGGCATGTTTCCAAATTGATGAGGAAACGGCATGTAAAAGAAAGCTGTTGTATAAAAGAGAAAGAGGCAAAGAAATGGCACAAGCTGTACCCTTGAGAAAAGCATAAGGAATACCATCAGGTGATGTGGAACATCGTGATGGAAGTTTCTTCAAATAGCTGTATACAAGTGGAGGGCTAATATCAACAAAGTCAATAGAAGAAGTTACCTTTTTTTCGGATATTAAAGTTTGATTCATATTATAATCATTAAAAGAAGAAGAGAAAACTCGGTTGAAGATGGATGCTTTTTCAGAGTCATCAGTTACAGTTTCACCTGAACAAGGATCTGTAAGAGAGCCAATAGAGTGATCCGACTTTAGTTTTTTATTTACAAAAGAATAGAAACGGCGAGGCCCAGATTTGGCAATAGAAGCTTCTTGGTTAGAGTTATAAAGACGAATTTTTTTGCGGAGTTGTCTAGAGACCCGTTTGTATGGGTTTAAACCAATTGAACGAGCCCTCTTGTATAGTCTCCTACTCTTTTGAAGAAGTCTGCTGATTTTCGAAGTATATTTTTTCTTTAAAGAATTTTGTATAGACTTCAATGGTATAGTTTTTTCTATGACTTTTTAAATTATTTCACAAAAAGTTTTATATAGAACATCTGGATCAGTGTTGAAATTTAGAACATTCACCCAGTCAACCTTACATATTAACATTTCAGCAAGAGTAAAATTAGCATTTTTGAAGTCTAGGAAGTGTTTAATGACTGGTTTGGGCTTCGAAGCTCGTATTTCGAAATAAACCAAACAGTGATCCAGAGAAGGTAAAGGAGGAATAGTGTAGCAGTTTATTATAGAAGAAGTATGACTAGAAAGGGCGTCGTACCGAAAAGGGTGTCGTACCATGGAAGACTCGAAAAATTCGAAAAGGGCGTCGTACCATGGAAGACTCGAGAACGGAGCGAAATTTCCAAGAATAACTACACATACACATATATAAAATAGAAAACCCAGAGCGCTGTAAATGTTCGATAGTACGAATTTGGAGAAAATTTTGTGTTCTGAATTGTCTATCCTAAATCTCGACTCATCCCACTGAAGTCATTTCTGTCAATCTTTCGGACCAGTCGTAGAAATTCATTCAATTCTAGCAACATGTATTACTTTTGCAAAGTGACATAAAATAAACAAAATAAGTTGGTCTACGCGAGAGAGTTGGAATAAACAGCGAGGTCAAAGCAGATGGCAATTTCGAACTGGTTCAGATTCTATCTGGAATCTGGCGGTTACTCATTCTAGCTTGGGAAATCAGCTATCATTATATTTTTTCAGCAAAAAAATTAAACTATTGTATTTATTTTCCAAATACTCGAATCTGTAAAGTAAAAGAAATCATTCTGAATTAATTGTGTTGTTTATCACTAATACATTCTTATGAACATGTGCGAACCAATAAGATCGCTATAAAAAAAATCAGAATACACCATATTGAATTGCGAGTTTTAAATATTTATCTTCTGAAACTAATTATAGTTTTTTTTAAACCAAGGCATGGATGTCATTCATTTATTCATATAAAAACTTTTAGCAAGAGCAAAGGGATTTATGCGATCTCTTCACATGAGAAATTTTCTACCGCGATGCTCTCGAAATGATTCTTCAGAGAAAATCAACTTGTTGACAACCAGACTAATTTTGTCAAGGAAAGCTTCCCAAGAGGGACCCTTAAAAGAAATATCCTCATGCAGAGGACGCTCGAAATAATAACGATCGGAAGAAGTATCCTCGTGAATAGAAGGTATCTCGAACGAAGAAACTTCAGGAAACAGATCCTTCACCTCTAGTACGGCTGCCTCTCCAAACAGTTCTTCAGGGTGTGCCTGAAGCATTTTTTTTTTTAATTGAGGCCTAGCCGTTGGGATCATCTTCGAATTCAGTAGGTTTTCAGGGTCCCCTTGTCCATTAGGAACCGGAAAATTGTAAGGGAACTGTAAGATAAGCTCTAATATGTTCAATTCCTTTCGGTAATCACCTTTGACAACCCTACAAAGTGTTAACGAAGTTGATAGAATACGACTAAGTTATAACGTAAATTGGTTTTCTATCCAGGAAAGTTACAATATTGGAACTGAAATTCGAGTGTTGGTTTTTACTTTCAGATTACTCACAGCATAATGATGCATGATGAATTTCTACATGGGCATTACAACGCCTCACAAAAATTCCTGGCAACATGTTTAATAACATGTTAAGTAGAGTTTTTTTTGTTGAAAAATGTAACTTTCTATGTAAAAAGGCTTCTGGCAGTTTTACCATACTTTTAGTTCGAGAAAGATTTACGATCACGTGTGAAGTAAATTTGTCTTATTACATCATATGAATGTTCAGAATCAAAATTTATATGTATGTAATATGAAACATTTTGATTTTCCCGATAAATTTTTTTCTTCAGTAAACTATTATTTTCCAAACCCGAATAATGAAAGTTTTGTGTGGGGTTATATTTAATATGGTACTTCACGTCTCTTAATTCGAAAATATAAAGGCAAATGAGAGAAACGAACGTTTGATGGAATTTTTTTTACAAAGTAGCGAGTTTGGTAATACAATTTTTTCAAGTTGCGTCTGGTGAAAAAGACTGACTGAATGGGATAAGGGTTGCTTGTAGTCTGCCAAGCTTCTTGATCCTCGAACTGCCAGAAGCCCTCCTTGAGAGGCTGACCTCTCTCCAAATGAGCTGTGTTGAACAGCGCCACTTCACCGTCGTCTTCACGTGGCGTGTATACACGAGTCGTTGTTGTTGTAGTCACCGTCTTTCTGGAAGGGATCCCTTAATCTTCGGCTAAAAATAGGCAACAATAATTATTATTCCATTTCATTGCTCGCATGTTTTTTTTAAAGAAAAGCTTACGAAGAAAAAAAAACTTATCTCAGTTTTTTCATGAAAAGTGAGAGCACCCTTGCTTCGAAAATAAAACGGAGTTCTAACTTGGTTTCATCAAAAACCTAATGAGGACTTGAGTATTCTGTAATTGTTAGGTTCCATTTAGTCTGAGCTCTGCTTCTGACTTCAACACAACCTGCAAAGCAAGCGTTTGCTTTGCGTTAATAATAATAATACTTTATCGCAAGGGTGATTTCGGAAGGGGCAGGTAGGGGATCAAATAGAGGAGTGATTCGTATCAACGCCAAGGCGTGACACTTTTCAAAGTGAGAAAAAGAGGTAAGTCGACAGACAAAAAAGAAAAGATTTTTATGAAATTCGAAAGATTTCATAAAAAAATTTCTTATTCTCACTTGATCGGAAGCTGCCCTTGGTCGTCCAACAGATGAGCTGCCCAACCACAATGCATGAGTAGAAGGCCGACGATTAGCAGAATCAGCGCTAACGGGAGTAGGCCTCCAGCACTATAATCGAGAGATATGAATGAAAAGTGACCGATGCAAAGGGACGCTCTGCAAAGTGACCGGTGCAAGGTGACGCACTGCAAAGCGACGCTCTGCAAAACAACGTGTTACCATGAAAATCGCCAGTAATAAAAACTGATCTCATGGTATCGTTTTCCAGAATTAAAATTTTTTTGAAAATCAATTTTTTGATTTCATCTTATCAATCTTATTACCTTTCCTTGATGCTGTTTTCGTCGATGACAAAAAATAGCTTTGAAAAGGGCAATCATTATTGGGTGAAGGTTTACTATTGTGGTCCCTCCCCTCCATAACTGATTCAGTTTTAATTTAATTTTTTTCTTTGATATTTTGTGTTGTTTTAAGCTCAAAATACATATAAAAATGCGTTAAAAAAACCAAAAAAAAAAACAAATTTTCAAAAATTTCAAAACTTTTCTGAAATTGATTTCAAGTATTAGGTGCGCAAGAAATAAACCGCAATATTTAAATCTTTTTTATTCATTTGTTAAGTCAAACCAGAACCTCAATCAACAAAGTTTGATCCATTATGGTTTAGTATGTGTTGCCATCTCGTGGGCAGTGGATGCCTTTGTGGTTGAACGACGGAGAGAGCGAGTCGAAGAAACCATCATTTACCTGACCTTCGTTCTCAAAATTTTCTCTGCTAGGCGTTTCTGCATGGACCGAAATGGGTGATAATTAAAAGATGCCATGTCGGGCGAGTACGGTGGGGGAGGCATCCACTCCCATCCCAGCTCCAACAGCTTCGGAACCGTTTTTTCTTCGAAATTTGTGTTCGCGCGTTCTCATGTAGGAATCGAACCTCGGCGCTCTCTTCGCCTTGAGTCACCATAGCTTGCTGCACCCTGCCGAGGTGGCACAGTAGGCATCTGCTGTATCAGTCATGCTGTTGGGAAACAGCTCCCAGTAGACGACACCGAGTGAGTTCCACCGAACACACAGCATCACCTTCATCGGGTGCAGTCCGGGTGGTTTCGGAATCACTTCTGGATTCTCGGACTTACTGAGCCACTGGCGCTTGCGCGTAACATTGCAGTAGGCCGCCCATTTCTCGTCTTCAGTAAACAGTGTTTCCAGCCACTCGTCTATTCTTTTGTAGGAGAGAAGTTGTGAGGCGGCCGTGACTCGTCGGTTCATGTCGAGTGAGCTCAGGTCGTGTGGCAGCCATTGTACGAGCTTGTGTACTTTACCGAGCTCGTAAAGCCCGTTTTTGATGGGGGTGTGAGAGACCGCGGAGTGCTCTGCAATCTCATAGCAATTTCGTTTGGAATCGGCTTCGACAAAGGATCGAGCTGGCGAGGCCGTCCTGGACGGTCCATGTCTTCCAGCGAGTGCTCGCCTTGCTTGAACCGACTGAACCAAGCCTGGTGCTGTCGTTCCCTGAGGCATCCTTGCCCCTATGCCTGACATAATTTTCGATGTGTTGTGGCCGCGCTCTTGCCCAGCTTGAAGCAGAATAGAAGGAAGATACGCCCGTTGTATAAGTTTGTCGAGCTCGCACCGTTCAGCCATTTTAAAAGCTAATAGAGTGAGATGAAAGAGAAAAAACTTGAAAGTGAGAAATTCATATATATTTACTGAAGAAAGTTCGAGAAAACTCCAAAAAAATATTTAACTTTTTTAAACCGAGAAAAATTTCCTGTGCACTCAATATTACAGACTATGTATAATAATGCTCAGAAAAGTTTTCGACATGGAAAACTCGCGAAGCCTGAGCCTATACTTTTTTTGAAATGTTGAAACTTCAGACTCAGTTGCCCAGAAAAAGCTTAATCCGTTGCTTAGTAAGCTCAAAGCTCTAACTTATTTGTACGAGTAAGAGTAAATTGGAATTTGCAAGTTTTTGCAAGCAAGTTCACTCTTCTGACAACGAATTCTCGAATATAAAAAAAACAAGAAAAGTGAGTAAGCTAATCACGATTTTGAGCAAGTCTTGCTTTGTGGCTAGTTCTGACTCTGAAGTTTCAACACTCAGCTGAGACTTCAAAATGAGTTTAGGCTTAAACTTTGCGAGTTTTTCGAGCCAAACCCGTTTATGAACAATTTTAGAGCCCATAAAAATTGAAAAAAAAACGTTTGTTTTAAAATAAAATAAACTAAAGTTTTAATGAAAAAAACATATTTTTTTCTTTTAAACACATTTTTGCTTTTTTTGTTAGAACCTAGAACATCAAAAAATAGTTTTAAAAATTTGAATCAAAACTGAGTGAGTTTTGGAGGGACCACAATAAATAACAATATTGTACTCGCAATTAGTTTCCTTCTTTTTCTTCTTCCTAGCGTTATTCTCGCCGAAGAACAGGGTCCGCTGCAAAAAAAGCACTTCGCCAGTTCACAAGATTAGATGCGTCTTTGGCTCTCAGCGCAATTAGTATGGGTTTCTATAGGTAGGCTGACATATTGGAGCATTCGACTGCTATGCATGTCAGTAGCAGAGCGAGCAGAATCATGACGCCGATAAGGGCGAGAACGACTCCTATCACGAAGACAGCCTTCCTTAAACAGATGCGCTTTTACGTTATAGAACTCTTTACTTGATATATTGATAATGTTACCCGGTCGTGGAGTGCTTAACTATATTATGTGTGCTCCAAGGTTCTAACTACTGTATAAATTGATTGCACTACTATCTAATGTGAAGACCAGTGGAAAACATAAACGTAACGTTTAAGTTGAAAATTTGGCAACAAAGAATTCTTCCAAAATTTTCTATTAAACTTGTGACCCTAGACTTTCCATGAGATATCACATCTTATATCTCATCGAGACTCTATTAAAAATCATTGAAGAAATTAGTGAGCCAACCGTGCGCTCCAAATGCCAACGTAAGCAGGAAGACAAGGCAGGCAGAAGATGGGGCAAGTCCGCCTAGCGTACCAAGGCTGCCACTCCCCGTCCGATGTCACTCTCACCATTATGTTCAGTCTATGTGTTATACTATTGGTTAACTTATCCCTACTTTTCCAGCCATTTAAATAAAGAAAAGTCTAGTGAAGAACAATCATTGTGTTCAACCATTGCGCACGCATCAGATATAATACATTCCGGCCAAAAAATAATCCCTACTTGAAGTCCCCTATACACATTGTCTGACAATAGTTAAATTATGATTGATTCATGTCTTAAGATAGAAAACATATTTTTAAAAACAAACTACAGCCACCGAAAAGTGATCTTACCCTGCTTAAATCAGTTTTAATTTGTTTCCATCAGTTCAAATTTTGAAATGATCAGCGCTAGGGTAAGCCAGCAATTTTTTACAACTTGATCAGATTTTAGGTTTGGTAACATTGATTCTAGTATTCGCCGCTCCGAAATACAGATTTAAGTTTACTGTTGTTAAAACTAACAAGTTTTTAAAGGAATCGTGGGCAGACGAAGTTTTATGTAGAATAATGACATTAGTAGAATGATTCAAAACCGTCACTAAAAAGCCAAAATGATCTTTCTTGCAGAAATTAAAACAAGACCAATGGAAAACAAACTAAATTCTTAAGATCAGCTTGGATCTTTTTGCCTGAGGCGATCAATGAGTCCTGCCCGCCTACTCTTTCCCTTTGTCTTTCTTTTTCAAAATCTCTTTCTTTCATCACAACTCTCTCTCTCTCTCTCTTTCTTTTTCTTTCTTCCGTCATCCGTACTCTTTGTTTCTTTTCTTTCATCAATAACTCTTGGGTTTCTCTTATAGTTTATGCTATTTCACTAGAAAATTCTTTCCAGACTCTCTGAAACTCAAGAATCACCTTCTTTTCCCTATTTCGTTACACATTGGACGCCAATCTGCCATCTTTCCCTCCGCTCCACATTGCTATTTCTCTGTTTCGCGCAATCTCTCTCTCTCGCTATCTCTCGCTCTCTCTCACTCTCTCTCCCTCTCTCCCTTTTTTCCCTTTCTTTCCTTTTTCTCTCTCTTATTTCCCACGTCTTCTATATATGTATGTATCTTTCTCTCTTTTTCTTAACCTCTATCATCTTCATCTTTCTTAGTTATTGTATCTCTCTGTTCATCTCTTCTTTCTCTCATTTTCTCTCGTTCCTGCATCTTTTTTTAAACTCTATTTTCTCTTTATCTCTTTTCCTTTTTTTAATTTATACTTTCTTTCAATTTTCCCATTTCCCCTTCGTTAACTCTTCTTATCATTTTTATTTATCTCCCTTCTCTTTACAATACCTTCATATTTCCAGAATTTCGCTTATTTCTTTCAACAGTTCTTTAATACTCTATTTCTTTCTTGTATGTTCTTCTCCCACCTTCCACTAAATTTTCAACTTCCTAACCCTTTTTCTCTGATTTTCTTTTCCATTCCTTTTATTTTCATTTTTCTTAGTATGCCGCTGTTTTGTAAAACTTTTTATTTATCTCACTATTGACAGGTGAAAGAGCATAATATTCGAGACAATTTTAAACATGTTACGAATAAACTTACATACAGAGAGACCAGTATAATTGGTGACAAACTTTGTGTACGTGTCGAGTGTGAGATGAGTTGATCTGCAGATTGTAAATTACACCATCATTTTCGTTAATTTTTGATCTACCTATAACCAAAACTCCGGTTTCCAAAATTTGTTACTACACACAAACAAAAAGGATGAGTTTGGGAAAGTATGCTAAAAAGGCATACATGTGATTTATAAATAGTAACAATTTGAAAGTATGCCTGCGTGTAAGTATGAAAGTATGCTAGAAAGGGCATACAAGCAATGAATGAATGGGATACTTTTGAAAGTATACCTTGGTTGCTCTTTTCCTTTTCTTGGCACTTATCCAATCTGCAAATCCGGTTGAGTTAGGTTGATCTATATACACTTATTATCTCGATTACTTAATACGGGAAAAGCACACACGAATCACACCGTATGAATCATTTAACCAAGCCATTCTGGAAGAAAGGCATCCATAAAAAATTTGATTTTGAAGCGCTCTCCTTGAAAAAGGCCATTCAGGAACGCCTTTCGGGAAAAAAAGCCCTTCGGGAAAGTCACAAAAAAAAAATTTTTGAATGGAAAACCCAAGAAACAGCATCCATACTTTCTTTTTGTAGACAGCACACTTTCGAAGTATGTTTATTTAGCATACTTTCATTGGGTAGACAGCATACTTTCAAATTATCCCAAGCATACATTCATTTTATTACTATTCATACTTTCAAAGTATGAATAGTAACACTTGTGTGCGGAACGATTTGGAATACTTTTGAAGTATATAGTTCCATTTTCATGCTTTCAAAAGTATGACTATTAATACGCTTTTTGTGTGTGTAGCGGAATGGTGCGTTTTCATCCTAGTCGGAGCGCAATAGTGTCGTTTAGTAGTGCTGGACACCCTCCTTCGGAGATCTCTCATCGGCTGGGACTCGCCCGTCAAACTGTGCATCGAATTCTCAAATGGGGTACACTCACTGACCGTCCACGCTGTGGTCGTCACACTTCGGCTGCCAACTCCCGTATCACAAAGATCGTCAAGCAACGCCGAAACCTCAACAAAGGCAGAAGCATCAGAAAAATGGTCGCCCAACTAGATATGTACGCCATACGGTAAGATTTGGAATTTTGTTCGGAAGAAGCTTGGTATGAAGTCATACAAGTAAAATCCGTGTCACCAAGTATGTGGATCATTCTGTGCAGTACCGTGAAAAATTCTGTCAAGTTTTGATTTTTCGTTGATAACTTTTTTCCATTTTGTATCCAGTAGTTCAAAATTCTAACTATTCATTTCACATAAGATATCAAAAATTGAGTCAAAAATCACGGAAATTGAGTCAAATTTAGTCGTGGCTGAAAGTGGTCGACTCACTTCTCGCTTTCCATTTCCATCGCCTAAAATGAAGGATTCCGGTCTCTAGCAGGAATTGGACACCTTGAGACCGTATCGTCCAAACCATAATCGACACGTCAGTCTACATTCTACGTTCTCGTTCTCAACATCAAAAAACTTATTTTTGCAAATTAAGCATATTTTATTTTGCAAAGTTATGTTCAGAAATGCCTTTTTTGTTGTTGTTGAAAGAATTTGGCACGTTAATAGTATGTATACTTAGTTAATTACAAAATTATATCCGCGATGACTAAAATTTTTAATGTAACTTTTACACTTTTCAAACAGCTTTCCTTGTGTTGTTTTCACTCATGTCAGGGAGTATTGCATCAGAGTCACATTCCAGAAAGAACCACCTTGATTGATTAAGTGAGGCTAGACTCGAAATATTTCCTAATACAGCACTCAGTGAATGAAAAAGGTCAAGAAGAGACAAAAGAACAGTACTACGTATATGAACTGAGAAATAACTTCGAAAAGGTTACAACAAGAGTTAAAACGAGAGCTGGAAACTTGCGAAAGATCGTGAAACGTGTGAAATGCGAAATATACCGTGAAATTTTTTCTCAATTACATTTTAGAAGTTGAATCGTTGATATAAATTGTTTCAACGCTTTTGTAGCCTACAACGTCTCTCAAACATTTCTTAAGATATCAACGAAAAATCAACGATTTTTGAGTTCAAGATTCCAGAAGCAACAACGCTTGATTGAAGACAGTAACGTTACTGGAACTTTCGGATCCAAAACTCTTCATAACTATCTCAAATGTGCATGTGAAAACAAAAGTGAACAACTGATTGAATTCAAATGACGCATGCGTCCTTTTCATAGTTTTCATTACTTCATGGCGAAAAAAAACCAGGAACATTGAAAAAGGAGAAAAATCAAGAAGTTATCAAATCCTGTTACTTTTTTTGCTTTAATTAGCAATGGAGCTCTCATTTATTGATGTCCGGTAATTAAATTCGTCCTCTGAGGCCTTCATAGTCGCCTTGACCCGGGTAGGGGGTAACATAGGTTGGCCTAACCCACCTTCATAGTCGCCTTGACCCGGGTAGGGGGTAACATAGGTTGGCCTAACCCACCTTCATAGTCGCCTTGACCCGGGTAAGGGGTAACATAGGTTGGCCTAACCCACCTTCATAGTCGCCTTGACCCGGGTAGGGGGTAACATAGGTTGGCCTAACCCACCTTCATAGTCGCCTTGACCCGGGTAGGGGGTAACATAGGTTGGCCTAACCCACCTTCATAGTCGCCTTGACCCGGGTAGGGGGTAACATAGGTTGGCCTAACCCACCTTCAAAATCCGTATTCATAAAGGAAGGAAAAGCCAACCCGGGTTTACTTCCACCATGAATAGACGTACCTGGCGAGCGATTGTGTAACGCTAATGGGTTTCCTAAGGGAATTTTTCACTATAAAATCCTCCATAACGAAGTTCTAAAAACATTTTCACGATTATGAACTCTTTGCCTGATTAAACAAAATTACCTGAACACTAAATTGGATTTTACTTGCCTGTTTGTAAACTCAGTTTATTTCAAAATTTAAATGACTGAAACGCGTACAAAATGGTTAATGATTTTTTATGTACACCGAATTATGAAAAGATTCAATTGTAATTGAAGATGCTGAAGATTTCAAATTCTCTTTAGAAAATTTTGAATATATTCTCGTCAAGAGTTGTATGTACATCTATTGAAAGTATCAAATTTGCATAAAGTAAGTATTTTTGCTTAAAGGTTGCGGTACAAGCGCAAATTTTACAAGATGGTAAGTAACCTTTCATATTACAGCAAAAGGTAAAATTTTATCGGCCTTCTAAATAACTTTTATTTGTCATTGTTTTCACTGTTTCTGATGTGACTGATACCAATTTTTTCTGCTCTGCTTATAGGATGTTTTGTTTTACCAGAAAATCGTATCATATTATACGGAACTGTTAAACGGAACTCTTCATGTTTTCCGGCTCTCGAGAAACTGCTTGTTCTCTGTTTCTCTTTTTCTCTTTATCTCTCGCTCTGTCTTTAATTCTTCTTCAATTTTTATGTGATTTATTGTCGTTTCAAAACTAAATTTTCCATAGTAATTTAGTTTTAAAAATGTATATAATTTTTTTATAGACGTTAGATTTGATCTTTTATTTGTTTTTTAAACGTATGCAAGAAAATGAATTTTGTAAACCGAAACAAAATTTAATCAGATAAACGAACCAATACTTTCAGAGCTCGATTTGGAGCACATAATTTCTTTCATATTAACAGTGTTTCAGTATAGCGAATTATTATATTCATAGCCAAGGACTTTTAAACGGCTTTTATGTAGATCTGTTAACAGCTAACAAGATGATTGGTGGATTTCCCAGCGTCGATAAAATGGAACCCATTCATTCTGATCCTAATCCTCAAGATATCTGTTGGTAGTGAATTAGCTTGAACCAGGACACGTGTTCTCACTAAGATCTGCATGCAAAGTAGACATCACTGTACGGAAGCTAGTATTAAAAAAAACAGTTCATTACTTAACTGGCTATGAACGATTCTGAATGGACACCGTAAGGCCGGAAACATTGTTATGGATCGTTCATGTATTCAATACAATTAATGACGGTTATTGGGGGAGCATAGAGAGACATAGAAAAGAAGAAAGACATTTAATTATAGCGGTTGAGTGAGAGAGAGAGAGAGAGAGAGAGAAAGAGAGAGAGAGAGAGAGAAAGACAACGAAAGATAGGGATGGGAAAAGAGGTGCAAAGAAATAGAGGGTTAGAGAAAAAGAAAAAAAAGTTGAAGCTCAATTGCAGTCTTCTTCTGCGACACAATCACCGCTCTTGTTTCGATAATACCCGGTATTGCATTGACAGGAAGGAGGCATGCACATCATTACGCACATCTGGAATACGGTGAAAATCGACCGAATCAGATGACTTACTTATTGAAATCACTCGTTTTAGCTAGTCATTTAGTCATGAGTCGTTGAAATATACATGACCGATGGACACGAGTCGAGAAAATAACTAACAGTATGGCGCTCTGTGCAAGTTGGCTCGCATGCGGTAGAGCATTCCCTCCATTCTTCAAAACGACCTCGACAGCGAGAAGTAAAAGGAGTGCAATAGGCCTGGCCATTTCTCACTTGGCACTCGCTGCCCGCTTCACATAGAACAGAGGAGCATCCTGAAAAAGGTTATTTCTGGTTTGTATAGCTATTTTCGTAGAAATGCGACTTACACAATCGGAAGAGCATTAGACTCTTAGTTCTACTGCTATATACGGTCATGTTTCCGCTTGTTTACAATTCGATCTCAATTTAGCCTCTGGATTTTTTAAATCATCAGGATGGTTAGGTCTGGTCTCAAAAAGATTTGGACTTGAGACAATACCACTTCAACCATATCCAAATGTTGATCTCTTTCTACTTTCTACTTCCTCAGTCTTACTACATACTTAGTACTATAGTAAAGCTTATCATATTTAACATTAAAAGTTCTTATATAAAATGAATGAATGTATGAGAAACTATGTATGAGAGCCGAAGCGGAAAGGTTCATATCACATGTATTACACAATAGACAGCCTGAATCCTCATCACAGTCCGTACAAATTAAGCTTGAAAGCTATTGGGAGAAGTCTGTGAATTACATAGAAGCTGCTCATGCATCCAATTTTTGATGTAAAGAATTTCAGTGCATGAAAGAGCACTAATTCTAATGAATTTTTTCTAGTGCATAAAAAAACATTAAAAAGTGGGTGAAATCAGTTTTTTTACCACAGAATCGCCAAGGGCAAAAAAAATTTGCCGATAAAAAACTTCCACAGATAAGGACCTTCCTTATGAATATAATGAAAACCTTTCGGAAGGCCAGAACAGAGAAACATAATAGAACAGAAAACGCCGACAGAAGGCCGGATGAACTATTAAATTTTAGCTGATTCACTGAAAGGTAAAAACCAGTAGCTTTATCATTAATGCCGTAATAAAGCGCCATTATTTTGAGCACTAGTATATTCAAGCTTCTATTGTACTCAGGAAGTAAGACTGTTGACGATAACTATGTGGACTATTTCGAATATGGTTTGGACAGAAAAAGCCCTAGTTTCTCCTATATTTATGAATATATGTATGTAGCTCTTCAATTAATTCATCATTTCCGTTCATGACTTTATGTCCTAGGTACTTCATCTTGAACATCTAAACGACAAACCAGTTTGTCGTACGCATCGAGATCTTCCCCTGCTGTCAATCTTGCATCTTTTGCCATCAAGGCAAACGCGGTCGCATGCTGGCACGCACTGCGGCACGGGCGGGCAAGGAGCCTTGACACATTGAACCTGCGCATCACAATAGATTCCTATAGTGATTTTATGAGAAATACGTGAGGTGCAAAAAGGTATAAGAGCATACCACAGAGAACAGTAGGTAGGATCTTAAGTTATTGTAACCTGGGCCCATAAATGTGTTATAAAAAGGAGAACAAGTCAAAAAATATTTCCGCTCACTCTAAAGAGTTTAGTGATTCGAGATACCAGTTAACCCTTGGATAACTACAAAAATTATTCAGAAGAAACATGATTTAGATTGCGAGTAATTGAAGTTTGTAGCTTGAATTCTACCATGAATGTCTGCTTTACATTGAGAAAAACTTCAAATAAACCCTGAAACTGTTGTTTAAATACATTTTGAAGAGATTCATAATCAATGACAAAATTAAAATAACCTGAGTCATTTGACATCTCTGTTTTGGCGGGCAAATGACCTTCTGGCATGTTCCGGTCGAAGAACCAGGAACACATTCCGCTATGGGATCACAGGGTGTGGTGAAACAGTTGGGCTGAGTAAGCAAGATAAATTACTTGTAAAGACTTGTGAAAAGTTACGATGAAATCGAAACAAGTCGTGACCTATCTTTCTGCAAGTTTTTTGTGATCATAAATAAGCGTCAGATCAAAATTACCTGAACGACTTTGCAGGTGCTGCCAACGGGACAAGTCGTTGCGGCACATGGATTTGTTTGCGCTATAAATGGTATCAAAAATAAAACTGGAACGTCATTTTTCAATTGAGAAACGCAAACAAAAAAGACACTTAATTGGAAAACTGTGAATAGGAGTATTTGTTTTTTTTCTTAAATTTTCCATTTGAGGTCAAAAACAAAAGCTTTCAGAAAACTATCATCATATCAAAAAAAATTTCCCCAGAACAATGATCATTCAACCATTAGTTAGAGAGGAGGGCGATGATAGAAGTATCGAGAGTAGCAGGATCATTGGTAATCCACTGGTTAAGTAGCGACTGTTTTCTCTTTCGGCTCTTTTATATGACAGCACACCAGGCCGCTTTGTTGACTCAGTGTTCGTTCTACTCAGTGACTTCGGTAAAGACATTCGGAAACCTTCATGAAAACATTGGAAGATTTCATAGTTCGATAAGCTCACTTATAAATCATTTTCCGTCGCAGTCCACCACATATCTTGATGATTTAGTAAAACAAATAAACAAAAAATGTGTGTGTATGTGAGAGAGAGAAAGAGAGAGAGAGAGAGAGAGAGAGAAAGAGAGAAAGAGAGTGAAAGAGAGAAAAAGAGTGAAAGAGTGAGAGAGAAAAACAGGTAGATAGAGATAAGGAAGAGGAAAAAGGAACCGAGAGACAAATGAAGAAATAAATAGAGAGTAAAATGAATGGATTGTTAAATATAGCAAACGAGGAAAAGATAGAGAGATGGAGAGAAATCAGAACAATACACAATGTGAGAAAAACATTTCAACATAACAAAAACGAGTCAACATCACAGAAGATAGGAATTAGAAGGTCTCTGACAGTACTCATAAACAAACAGCGAAGATTCACTTTTGAACAGCAACAACAACAGATTTTGGGAAAGTTTTACTTTAGGGACCCACTTCACTTTGACCCCCCATGTGGTAGAAGAGGGACCCTCTCCCCAGTAAAACGACTCAAGGGGGGGGGGTCCCGAAAAGTAAAAGACCAAAATGGAGGTTCCCTAAAGTAAATTCTATTCTCAGTCCCACCACACAAAACGGGAATTTAAGTATATACCCCGGATCTCTTTAATTTTAGGGACCCACACATTTTAGGGACCAACACTTCTCCAGAAAATTTTTGATGGAATTTTAACTCCCCCAATTTTACTTTAACTCACCCCCTTTTTTACTTCAACTCCCCCCTTTTTTACTTTAACTCCCCCCATTTTACTTTAACTCCCCCCCATTTTACTTTAACCCCCCCTTTTTACTTTAACTCTCCCCCATTTTACTTTAACTCCCCCCATTTTACTTTAACTCCCCCTCTTTTTACTTTAACTCCCACCCATTTTACTTTAATTTTCCTCTTTTAATTTTAACTCCCCCATTTCACTTTAACTCCCCACATTTTACTTCAACTCCCCCTCATTTTACTTTAACTCCCTCCATTTAACTTTAACTCCCACCCATTTTACTTTAATTTTCCTCTTTCAATTTTAACTCATCCCATTTAAACTTTAACTCCCCCCCATTTTACTTTAACTCCCCCCATTTTATTTAACTTCCCCCATTTTACTTTAACTCCCCTCCCCCTTTTTACTTTAACTCCCACCCATTTTACTTTAATTTTCCTCTTTTAATTTTAACTCCCCCATTTTACTTTAACTCCCCCCATTTTACTTTAACTCCCCCTCATTTTACTTCAACTCCCCCCATTTTACTTTAACTCCCCCCCCTTTTTACTTTAACTCCCACCCATTTTACTTTAATTTTACTCTTTTACTTTTAACTCCCCCCATTTAACTTTAACTCCTTCCCCCATTTTACTTTAACTCCCCCCCATTTTACTTTAACTCCCACCCATTTTACTTTAATCTTCCTCTTTTTATTTTAATTCCCCCATTTTACTTTAACTTCCCCCCACTTTAACAAAAAATCTTTCTTATAAAAAAGTCCGCATTAAATCAAGTTTTCCCAAGCACGGACACGATTTGTAATAGACCGCGTATCATAAATTTAAACAGATATAAAGAGACTGGGGGGAAACAAAAAATTAAGAATTCGACATTAAACAAGAAAAAAAACTAGTTGCGCGACGTATTATATAATCTATATATATTATATAATCCAGAGAGAGAGAGAGAGAGAGAGAGAGAGAGAGAGAGAGAGAGAGAGGAGAGAGAGAGAGCAGAGAGAGAGAGAGAGAGAGAGAGAGAGAGAGAGAGAGAGATACAATACAAACAAACAATAAAGAAAAACAAACAATAACAAAAACATAACAAAAAAAAAAAAAAATGAAATCATTTTACATTCACTTAAAAGTTTCGAGATAGCTTCCCCGCCAAAAAAGCCATTCCCGAACTATCTTTTCCCACGCGTTCGGGATCACAAACTTCTCAAACTTCCTCTTTCTCTCTCATGCGCTTTATCTCTCAAAAATTTTTCAACTTTTCCCTCTCTCTCATGCGCGTCATCTCTCGAACACTTCCCAAACTCTCTCTCTCTCACACACGCGTTAGGGCTCAAAAAAAAACGCACAACAGTAGAGAGATAAAAAGCAGATAGTTACTAGAGGCAGCAGACAGCAGTACAGAGAGAGAAATAGCAGAAGTGGGCCTGTGTTCTATCACATGTTTTCTTACAGTGCAATTGCTTTCAGGGCCCGTATGCAGAGTCATGGACCAAGTAATAGGGTAAATCATAGTCTACAAAACAGTGTGATAAACATGAGAAAAATACTCGAGCTTCTTGCATTGATTCGAGTCTCTCGCCTTGTTCTCTTCTCCAACTCACTATTTTGTAGGCTATATTTTATCCTATATTTTGATACACGACTCTGCATACGGGCCCAGGTGGGTAAAGTAAAATTTACCCCAGATTTTTTCAATTAAAAACATAACAAGGAACTATTTTTTCAAAAGTTTGATTTTTAAAATAAAAAAATTATTCGAAAATTACGTTTTCTTCGGCGCGAATGTGAAACAAATTGTCGTTTTAATTTGCGAAACCTAATTTTTTGAAAATTTTTTCATAAAATCTTACTTCATGTTGAGCAAATCTTGAGCTCTCATTCTTATTAATGCCAGAGTAGGAGTAGTCAGCCATGGTTAAAAAAGTTTAAAGAACATATGTATATCATGTATACTTCTCTTAAGAAACATGCTTAGACCCACAATTCAAAGACAGTGGCGCTGGATTGAAGCGAGATACGATCAATCTTTAGCAGCGAAAAAAAAGTCAACGGTGTGGAATCGAACTCAGCTGTCTCTTTCACCGAGGTGAATGCGTTAACAGTACACTACATTAACTAGGGGAACTTACTAATCAGTTATTTATAGGGGAATTTAAATTTTACTGTTTCTCAAGTGTTGCTACCCATTTTGTTCTTTTTTATCGAGATCCGGTCCACCAGTTTTCATTCTCCTTGCTCAGTCTTCAGTCCTCCCTTATTCGGTCTCGTAAAACTCTTACCTCTTTTTTCTTCTTTTTTTTGTTGTCGAACTTCTTCCATTCTTAGTGCGAGGTTGTCTGTGAAGATCTCGTCAGAAGATAAAGCTAGCTAAAGAGGCAGGATCTTAGTTTATCCGTCTCGAAATCTCAAACCTTTCTGTTTCCTTCTTGCTCTAGGCGGGTGTCCACTTATGTTTGCCGAATTGAATAAATCCTGCAGTTCAACTAAGAATGAAATTCTTTTCTTGTTTCACTTGAGGCTTTTCGTATCCAAAACCCACGTTTTCTAATTGTTTCATAGCTGATTTTGCGGCTTCATTTAATAAAAAAATGAGAAATCTCTATAAGCTTTCGAAGATTCTTTTGCAATTAAAAAATTCTCCTTTTGGTCAAATGCATATTTCTGTTATTAGAAGTGCGCAAGGGCTGGTTAAGTCTTGACACAAGTGAAAAAAAGTTTTTCTCGTCGATGCGGCAATTTCCAATCATCCGACCGGCACGGCCTAATTTTTGGCCTTTCCAGAATCGTCGGAGCCATGAGTACTCCGGAAAATTCTCCATACTCGCAAATGTTCCTATACATTTTCTCACCATACGGTCTAATTATTTTCTCAGGAATGGTTGTTCTTCTTTACATCTTCCTGAGAACAGCGACAAAGTTCAAGGTTACTTAATATAAGACGATGCTAGGAATAATTTTCGCCAAAATGCTCAAAATGTTGTTCCTCGCGCAGATTTCCCTTGAAAAACCAAGCTTTACCATGGCAAAAAAAGGGAAAAAAGCGCCATGATAAATGTCAGCAAATAACATGCGTTTTGACGGGCCTGCCAAGAAAAACCGTCAAAAAACAAGCTTTCTACTTTGTAATCGTTTTGTCACCGCTTTTGTCGAGAATCCGGTTTTTGTTTTTCCTTGTTTTGTCACTACCAAAATCGGGTTTTTTTGGTCCTTGTTTTGTCACTGCCATAATCGGGTTTTTTAGCCCCTGCAACCCCTTAGCCTCATTTCTGCGATGATGGATGATCGCTTTCAGGAACTCGTTGGGGAGTGCCAATACTAGACTTCGATCTCATCCAAAAGGCTGAGATGCAATACCAGCAGCTACAACGCCCACACACCAACCATTTCTAGCGACGTACCCCAACCGAGTTTACTAAACTCGGCTTGGGTACGTCGCTAGAAGTGGTTAATATGTGGTCGTTGCAGAGCTGTGTTCAACGGACAAAAAGTGTTTTAAAAAAAGAGCCGAGTTTGGCAGTGCCAAAACATGTCACAAAGGAAAAAAACAAAATTGTCCGTGATTTGGCAGAAACAAAACTTGGCCACAGAGTCATTCATCATTTGGCACTGCGAAATAGTGGCCGATTCTTCGTCCCTATTTTGGCAGCTAAAAAAGACTAATATCGGAATTTCCTTCTCCCAAGTTCGCATACTCGAAATCTTGACAAAATAAAGTTTTTGGCTGAGGAACAACATTTTGAGCATTTTGGCGAAAATTATTACCAGCATCGTCTTATATCAAAAGACGGTCATCCCAATTATCGAATTTGCATTAAAAACTACTCGATAAGATACTTTTCATCTGATAATTTAAGGCTCGACTTTAAAAGCGAAAATTAGCGAGACATCTCATAAAAGACACGATCATTCTGACTAGTTCTTATCTAAATAAGTTTTTGAATTGAAACTCATATGCGCGGATTAATATTTTTTCGATGAAGGATTCTTATACTTTTGTTCTGTTTTTTCGTGAATAAGTTGAGTTATTACAATCTCGACATCATTTAGTATACTTCCAGGGATACACTGACTTGGAAGAAGAAAAGCCATCGGAGACGCTGAAGAAACCGCTTGCAGGTAACGTTCTTTTATCTTTTTCTCTCTGTGTTTTGATCATTTATTTATTTTTCATCTCGTCTCCTCATCTTTCTTTCTGTTTTTTTGTTGTTTTTTGGGTAAAATTATAACTAAGTGTAAGATTTGATGAACCACAAACGTATAACATAGTAATTTTAGCAATCGCTTGATTACACCGCTCAAACTCAATTGAACCTCGTTAAGAACATTGATAATTTTTGCATGAAAAAGCTTTTTTTGCGGGAAGATTCAACTCAAACATCTTATTTTTTCGGTGTCTCAGAAAAATTGCTGAAGCCAGAGGATCAAGTTGTTTCAAATTATATGTACAGTAAATTTAAATTCGCTCTAGAACTTGTTTGGATATTCAGAGAAATATTCAACGAAAACTGCATTCTCTTTGACCGAAGACAGTGACGACAATCTGGTGGATATTTTCCCTGGGGTTAGTAATTCATATCAACCTTCTCTTTTCCGATGGCTCATTTCAAAATAGCTGTTCTGTTTTTGAGAAGGATGTTGTGTGAGCGTCTAAAATTTGAATCAAAGCAAGAAGCAGCATCAAGTTGTCAAATTGAGAGTTTGACCCAGAAGATATTAATTTCTTTTCTAGACAGTATTATTAAAACCGTTATTCTTCAAGTTATCGAGTTGATGGTCAATCGGTTAGACTTACTTAGGAAGCTGGCACAATATACTTGGTTATTCACAGTTACGGGTTTTTAAAAAATTGAGTCAGTTCTTGAGACGTAAAAAGCGCTTTCAACCAGAATACACCACTTTTTCTATGTACGTAATTTGCGCACCTACGACTAAGAAAGTTCGATTTTAAATTACATAGGTACATTTAAATGTAATAATGAGAAAAAAGAATTAGAGAAATTACTTAAATTTCGTTCATCGCAGTCCGAAACCGATTTATGAAACTGAATTCTTTTCTTTTTTCCTACATTGGAAGTTTTATTATCATGAAACACGCACAGGGTCGTAACTAAGTGTTTTCGCTATCATTTTTTCGAATAAGAAATGATTTATTTTCGAACTTTACTCTGGATTCGTAGAAGGCATTCTCAAGCACGAATAGTGGCAAAATTTTACCAAAATTACCTGGCAAAATTTTACCTTTTTTCGAGAAGCATCAAAAAGCTCTGGCCAGACCAAGTGAATACTCTCGGAATGGATTGCTCCAAGAAGGAAATGCGACCATAAACTTTTCAGGTTCCTCATAGAAATTTCCGCTTCAATGAATTTTTCATTTGAGTTTCTGGGATCTTCGTTTCACCGTTTGAATGTTTGTTTTGTTCGATAAAACTAATGAATATTGCAGGTAGCTCAAACTCAACATTCCAAATTGATCGAACGGCTCTAAAGTGCGCGGGAGAATTCGTCAATAAACAAGAATAAAAAGTCTTCGACTATCGATGAGCAAGAAAAACGAGATGAGCAACGAGGAAAAACAATGAAAGTCAATTGATCTACAAATAACTCCACTACAGTGCGAGCCATCATAAGGAATGATCTGAATTGATCTAAGTAACTTCCATAATTTGGAAGTTTTACATGCCGAAAATCACGTTTTCTGTTAATGGAGATGAATACTCATTGAATTCTTTGTCTGCTGAGATAATTGGGAATATGAAATGAGAAGGCGAGAAAGATTGACTGAGAAGGCGAGAAAGATTTTTTGTTGATTAAGTTCGTTTTGTTTTCTCGTAAAAGCCAGAGGCCGTATGCACAGCACAGAGATAATTGGGAATATGAAATGAGGCGAGAAAGATTGACGGAGAGAGAGCGCAACGGTACGGTAGAACAATTAGGCGCAGTCATAACTTCTACGGCAATGCCAAGTATCCAAAACTTTTCTGGGAGAGCGGGGTTGAGAGCATTTGAGGCGTTTGTCGGAAGAGTGGACCTTAAATTCTCCTCATTTTTTTCATTCTCCTCATTTTCATTCTCCTCATTTTCATTCTCCTCATTTTCATTCTCCTCATTTTCACTCTTCAAAGATGGTCGTCTTTTCTACCTTCATCCTACTAGTTTTTATTTTCTGTTTGTGAATGTATTGATGATCTACGATGTTATGTCTCTGATGTTATGTTTCTTATGTTACGTATTATGTTATCTCTCTCACTATTGTTGCGTAGGAAGTTTCAACCTCTCGCACGCTTCGGCCTGGCCAGCCACATTTTTATTTATTTTTTGTTGATTAAGTTCGTTTTGTTTTCTCGTAAAAGCCAGAGCCGTATGCACGTACACGCGGCAAACGTATTACTTGAAAACCGTTTTCAGGGAAAACATTCCTCGAGGGAAATGTTTTTCCAGGAAAATGATAAATGGTATGCACGAACCGTGGAAAATATTTACCGAGAAATTTTCGGGCGGGAATTTGAAAATGTTTTTTTGTGATCAGTGTGTGTTCTAGATTTTATTTGAATTTATTTATAGTTTTCTTTTGTATTGCTTACTCCGTGAGAATTTCCGTATGAGGATAAGACCCGGTCACGCTTTATTTTCGGGCTATGTCATACCCTTGAAAATGGAAGACGGATAGCTGAATTATGTGTAGTGTAACGCATTTTCTCTTGTTTTGTGCTGCATTTAGTTTGATTTTATGACTAATTTTCTTTACTTTATGTTTGTCATCATCACTTCGTTGTTTCTTACTGCGCTTGTACATTGAACGAATAATTTGTCTCGATACCAGTCAATTTGAATTAATTATAATGGTCTATTTGTTGTTTAGAAAAAAAGATTTTTGGCACTTTTTCACTTTAGTGGCCCTCCTACCAGAGATTCAATTGGGTCATTTTCTTGATACGGCCTCGTTAGCTAAGCCGAACGGCCTCGTTAGCGTAAACTTTTTCCTAAGCTTAAGCGTTTTTCATGTAAAAATATTTTCTTCAATGTAGAAATCATATTTTTAATGTAAAAATACTTTTTTGAAAAAATGTAAATAAGTCAGAAGTTTGACCCAACATTGTTTTTACACCAAAGAAACATTTCTCCATAAGAAAAACTTTTTCTTTCCTAAAGTAGTTCTCACCTAATCAGTTTCTGTACTTAGACGTTGTTCCGAGTCGTGCTCGTCGCCGGAAAATTAAAAAAAGAGAATATCACTCCAATTTACCAATTTCAGACAACAACTTCTAAGTACAGAAACTGATTAGGTTAGAACTAATTTAGGAAAAAAAATTTCTTATGGAGAAGTGTTTCTTCGGTGGAAATACAATGTTTGGATCTTATTCCCTGATATCTAGCCCCTGCGTCTTGTCTGACAGACATTAGAATACTAGACGAACAATTGGCTCTAAACGCTACGGTTTCGAAAACTTTCTTCATAGGTGATCATTTTGAGCAGTTTACTCCGGTTCTCGAAAAAAAAGTTTACATTAAAAAAACTATTTTCACAATAAAAACTCACAGGCTTGGTGAAAGATTTCGCTAACGAGGCCGTACGGCTTAGGCTAACGAGACAGTATCAAAAAAAATTAATTTTTAAAAAAAAAGCATAGTGCCAATGTCTGCAAGACAAGACGCAGGGTATGCCCATAAGGAAAAAGAGCCCAACGTTTATATAGTGAAAGATCAGTCATGTCTAGATTGAAACACGAACCTAGAAAAAATCGCGAGCATGAAAGTAAAAAAAAACAGATGGTCAATGCACGAAAACAAAGTTTCCGACAGATATGCAGTGTACAAATACAAATAAAACTTTACCTCAACATTTATAACCTTTTGAAAGGCTTAAAAATCTGGAAAAAAACGGTAAATAGACCATTATAATGAATGTAAATTAACTGGTATAGAGACAAATTATTCGTTCACTGTACAAGCCCAGCAATATATGAAGTAATGATAAAAAACATGAAGTAGAAAAAAATTAGCCATAAAATAAACATAAAAGTAGCACTAAACAAGAGAATTTGCAAAAAAAACTATGTACATAATTCAACTTTCCATCTTCCATTTTCAAGGAAAATAGCGTTTTCCACCTACTTGGGAAAGGTAAACTGTTTTGTCGAAGTAAACAGTTTTCCTCGAAAACGAAATGGTACGCGCGCATACGGATTTTAGAAATTTTCTAGGAAAACGCTATTTACTTCAACATTTTCCACCAAAATGGTACGTGCATACGGCCACAGATTGCGTGGGTTAGAGTTGTTGTTTTTGTTCGTTTTGTTTTCTCGTGAAAGCCCGATTGCGTGGGTTAGAGTTGTTGTTTTTGTTAATAAAGAATTTTCATCTCTTACATTTTTAAGTACTACGAGAGTTCCCCAGATAAGGGAACTAAACTACATGAGGGCCGAACCGCTTGAATAAATTCGAGGACAACGGAATCGCTCAATAATTTGAGTAATTGAGGGCCATTGTTCAATAAGTTGAGCTTGGAGAGCACGGATCGTGCAATAAATTGGAGACCAGAGTCTGGTTCAAGAGTTTGGACAGAGAGAAACTGATTGAAGAGGAAGATAACGCTGTGAGACAGTGTTGAGAAAAGAAAATAGTGAAGAGTTGGTTCGAGAAACCGTTATTTGTAAGAGCTGGAAAGCTGAGAAATTAAACGAATTAAAAAGAGAAACGAAGGTTGACCTCATACTGAGAAAAAGGTGCTGTGAAAAGATCATTGATCGAAATTGGTGCTGATTCATATTGTTCGCCGTACATTACGCTTGACATTGTCAATTGCAGATATTAACGGTTTAACCGATCCTGATTACAGTTGGGCAGTGATGGAAGAAGAAGGAAGAGACGAGTATGACCCTCTCGACCTCGCAGAAATCTTCCACACGGAAGAGCAGCAAGCAGTTGAACAGGTCAGTAGAACACGGTTGCAGCGATTCCACACAAAAATAGATCAAAAACTTGCAGTTATTACAAAGCTAGCAATGATGAAAGATTGGGCGGCATCATGCGAAAACTGGGAGAGAGATAACACATACAATGAAAACAACTCTTCAGTGGCACGCAGAGAAGACGACGAGCTAGCAGGAAATAGAGACGACGTGCGAAGAGCAGAAGAAGATTATTGAAGGTGAGAAAGTAAGAGGATTGAGCAAAAACGTAAGCGAGCTTAGAAATAACATTGGGAATAAAGATGAAAGGAGTAAATTGCAGGATTGTAGGCAGAGAGAGCGGCCCGAGCAAGTCGAGGAGGAGACAGAGAGACCCACAGAACGACCAGGTATGTATTCGTTCTTTGAGAACAGACAGCACAGAGATAATTGGGAATATGAAATGAGAAGGCGAGAAAGATTGACAGAAAGAGAGCGCAACGGTACGTTAGAACAATTAGGCGCAGTCATAACTTCTACGGCAATGCCAAGTATCCAAAACTTTTCTGGGAGAGCGGGGTTGAGAGCATTTGAGGCGTTTGTCGGAAGGGTGGACCTTAAATTCTCCTCATTTTTTTCATTCTCCTCATTTTCATTCTCCTCATTTTCATTCTCCTCATTTTCATTCTCCTCATTTTCACTCTTCAAAGATGGTCGTCTTTTCTACCAAACGTTCAGCTCCGATAAAATAATTATTCTTGTCGTCCGAATGACCCAAGACACCATAGACATACGAGAGACAAGACATAGACATGGAAGTACTCGAAGCGATTTGAAGAAAGGCAGAGATGAAAAGTGAGCTGTGCAATAAAGTAGTTCTAAAATACCAAGATGTTTTTGCAACAAAAGAGGAGGAAAAAGACGTCCAGGAGGAAAAAGACGCGCAGCTAAAGTTTGCAGTGGGTTAAATGAAAGAAATGGAGGAGAAGTTTGATCTCTCTCTCTCTCTCTCTCTCTCTCTCTCTCTCTCTCTCTCTCTCTCTCTCTCTCTCTCTCTCTCTCTCTCTCTCTCTCTCTTATATTTTTTCTCTGAATCTCTTAAAAACATAATCATCCATGATACTTTTATCTGCGTCTCTCAATATTACACGCTATTTTCTTTAACGCTCTCTAGCGTTTTTCTCTTACAGTGTAGTCTTTCTCAGAAAGACACACTTTTTAGACACTCTCTCCGATGTGTATTTTTGAATCTTTT
>OZ057406.1:1245872-1477047 GCA_964056735.1 Allodiplogaster pararmata
ATTGTTCCGTTTGTAGTTTTTTTGTAATTATACATTCTTTAAGCTACTTTTTTACATTTAGTTGTTTCGTTCGATTGGTACAATAGTCTCAGTATTATCGAGTCCAAAACAGGAATATTTCCTCTTCGAGGTGGTTCTGAAGGGACCTTTAGGGAGACCCCTGAGTGCTTTCCAATATTCGTTTGAGGGTCCCTTCAGAACCACCTCGAAGAGGAAATATTCCTGTTTTGGACTCGATAATACTGAGACTATTGTACCAATCGAACGAAACAACTAAATGTAAAAAAGTAGCTTAAAGAATGTATAATTACAAAAAAACTACAAACGGAACAATTAAATGTAAAAAAGAAGCTTAAATAATATATAATTACAAAAAAACTACAAACGGAACAATTAAATGTAAAGAAAACAAGCTTAAATAATAATAAAAAAAAAACTACAAACGGAACAATTAAATGTAAAAAAATAAGCTTAAATAATATATAATTACAAGAAAACTACAAACGGAACAATTAAATGTAAAGAAAACAAGCTTAAATCAAAGGTAGCAAATGTCGCGGTAGCAAATGTCGTGGGTAGCAAATGTCGCGGTAGCAAATGTCGTGGGTAGCAAATGTCGCGGTAGCAAATGTCGTGGGTAGCAAATGTCGTGGTAGCAAATGTCGGGAAGCAAGTGTCGTGGTAGCAAATGTCGTGGTAGCAAAAGTCGTGATACCCAGCAAATAACATGCGTTTTGACGAGCCTGCCAAGAAAAACCGTCAAAAAACAAGCTTTCTACTTTGTAATCGTTTTGTCACCGCTTTTGTCCAGAATCCGGTTTTTGTTTTTCCTTGTTTTGTCACTACCAAAATCGGGTTTTTTTTTGGTCCTTGTTTTGTCACTGCCATAATCGGGTTTTTTAGCCCCTGCAACTCCTTAGCCTCATTTCTGGGATGATGGATGATCGCTTTCAGGAACTCGTTGGGGAGTGCCAATACTAGACTTCGATCTCATCCAAAAGGCTGAGATGCAATACCAGCAGCTACAACGCCCACACACCAACCATTTCTAGCGACGTACCCCAACCGAGTTTACTAAACTCGGCTTGGGTACGTCGCTAGAAGTGGTTAATATGTGGTCGTTGCAGAGCTGTGTTCAACGGACAAAAAGTGTTAAAAAAAGAGCCGAGTTTGGCAGTGCCAAAACATGTCACAAAGGAAAAAAACCAAATTGTCCGTGATTTGGCAGGAACAAAACTTGGCCACAGAGTCATTCATCATTTGGCACTGCGAAATAGTGGCCGATTCTTCGTCCCTATTTTGGCAGCTAAAAAAGACTAATATCGGAATTTCCTTCTCCCAAGTTCGCATACTCGAAATCTTGGCAAAATAAAGTTTTTGGCTGAGGAACAACATTTTGTGCATTTTGGCGAAAATTATTACCAGCATCGTCTTATATCAAAAGACGGTCATCCCAATTATCGAATTTGCATTAAAAACTACTCGATAAGATACTTTTCATCTGATAATTTAAGGCTCGACTTTAAAAGCGAAAATTAGCGAGACATCTCATAAAAGACACGATCATTCTGACTAGTTCTTATCTAAATAAGTTTTTGAATTGAAACTCATATGCGCGGATTAATATTTTTTCGATGAAGGATTCTTATACTTTTGTTCTGTTTTTTCGTGAATAAGTTGAGTTATTACAATCTCGACATCATTTAGTATACTTCCAGGGATACACTGACTTGGAAGAAGAAAAGCCATCGGAGACGCTGAAGAAACCGCTTGCAGGTAACGTTCTTTTATCTTTTTCTCTCTGTGTTTTGATCATTTATTTATTTTTCATCTCGTCTCCTCATCTTTCTTTCTGTTTTTTTGTTGTTTTTTGTGTAAAATTATAACTAAGTGTAAGATTTGATGAACCACAAACGTATAACATAGTAATTTTAGCAATCGCTTGATTACACCGCTCTAACTCAATTGAACCTCGTTAAGAACATTGATAATTTTTGCATGAAAAAGCTTTTTTGCGGGAAGATTCAACACAAACATCTTATTTTTTCGGTGTCTCAGAAAAATTGCTGAAGCCAGAGGATCAAGTTGTTTCAAATTATATGTACAGTAAATTTAAATTCGCTCTAGAACTTGTTTGGATATTCAGAGAAATATTCAACGAAAACTGCATTCTCTTTGACCGAAGACAGTGACGACAATCTGGTGGATATTTTCCCTGGGGTTAGTAATTCATATCAACCTTCTCTTTTCCGATGGCTCATTTCAAAATAGCTGTTCTGTTTTTGAGAAGGATGTTGTGTGAGCGTCTAAAATTTGAATCAAAGCAAGAAGCAGCATCAAGTTGTCAAATTGAGAGTTTGACCCAGAAGATATTAATTTCTTTTCTAGACAGTATTATTAAAACCGTTATTCTTCAAGTTATCGAGTTGATGGTCAATCGGTTAGACTTACTTAGGAAGCTGGCACAATACTTGGTTATTCACAGTTACGGGTTTAAAAAAATTGAGTCAGTTCTTGAGACGTAAAAAGCGCTTTCAACCAGAATACACCAATTTTCTATGTACGTAATTTGCGCACCTACGACTAAGAAAGTTCGATTTTAAATTACATAGGTACATTTAAATGTAATAATGAGAAAAAAAAGAATTAGAGAAATTACTTAAATTTCGTTCATCGCAGTCCGAAACCGATTTATGAAACTGAATTCTTTTCTTTTTTCCTACATTGGAAGTTTTATTATCATGAAACTCGCACAGGGTCGTAACTAAGTGTTTTCGCTATCATTTTTTCGAATAAGAAATGATTTAGTTTCGAACTTTACTCTGGATTCGTAGAAGGCATTCTCAAGCACGAATAGTGGCAAAATTTTACCAAAATTACCTGGCAAAATTTTACCTTTTTTCGAGAAGCATCAAAAAGCTCTGGCCAGACCAAGTGAATACTCTCGGAATGGATTGCTCCAAGAAGGAAATGCGACCATAAACTTTTCAGGTTCCTCATAGAAATTTCCGCTTCAATGAATTTTTCATTTGAGTTTCTGGGATCTTCGTTTCACCGTTTGAATGTTTGTTTTGTTCGATAAAACTAATGAATATTGCAGGTAGCTCAAACTCAACATTCCAAATTGATCGAACGGCTCTAAAGTGCTCGGGAGAATTCGTCAATAAACAAGAATAAAAAGTCTTCGACTATCGATGAGCAAGAAAAACGAGATGAGCAAGGAGGAAAAACAATGAAAGTCAATTGATCTACAAATAACTCCACTACAGTGCGAGCCATCATAAGGAATGATCTGAATTGATCTAAGTAACTTCCATAATTTGGAAGTTTTACATGCCGAAAATCACGTTTTCTGTTAATGGAGATGAATACTCATTGAATTCTTTGCCTGCTGAGATAATTGGGATTATGAAATGAGAAGGCGAGAAAGATTGACTGAGAAGGCGAGAAAGATTTTTTGTTGATTAAGTTCGTTTTGTTTTCTCGTAAAAGCCAGAGGCCGTATGCACAGCACAGAGATAATTGGGAATATGAAATGAGGCGAGAAAGATTGACGGAGAGAGAGCGCAACGGTACGGTAGAACAATTAGGCGCAGTCATAACTTCTACGGCAATGCCAAGTATCCAAAACTTTTCTGGGAGAGTGGGGTTGAGAGCATTTGAGGCGTTTGTCGGAAGAGTGGACCTTAAATTCTCCTCATTTTTTTCATTCTCCTCATTTTTTTCATTCTCCTCATTTTCATTCTCCTCATTTTCATTCTCCTCATTTTCACTCTTCAAAGATGGTCGTCTTTTCTACCTTCATCCTACTAGTTTTTATTTTCTGTTTGTGAATGTATTGATGATCTACGATGTTATGTCTCTGATGTTATGTTTCTTATGTTACGTATTATGTTATCTCTCTCACTATTGTTGCGTAGGAAGTTTCAACCTCTCGCACGCTTCGGCCTGGCCAGCCACATTTTTATTTATTTTTTGTTGATTAAGTTCGTTTTGTTTTCTCGTAAAAGCCAGAGCCGTATGCACGTACACGCGGCAAACGTATTACTTGAAAACCGTTTTCAGGGAAAACATTCCTCGAGGGAAATGTTTTTCCAGGAAAATGATAAATGGTATGCACGAACCGGAAGTTTTCTGTTTGGTTCTTTTCGCTGAAAAAAATATCGGCATCTAAAAACTCTGTTTGTGTTCGGCATTCCAAGTGACAGCGTGAAAATAATCGCAAACTACAGGGTGCGGCAAAAGTCCAGGTGTGTAGTATTTTTCCGATAAAAACTTGAAGGATCGAGCAAATCGAACAAAATTTTCATCAAAGTTCATTCAAATAGTTTGGGATATAACTGCTTTTTCAAATTTCAAACAACCCTCCTTTCTCCTTGACACAGGCGCGGAGTCGCTTGTGTCAAGGATGCGTGAGTCTTCTGCAGCTTGATGGGGCGAAGTCCCATGCGATATTTGACCATCCTACGAACCGAGATATTCAGCTCCTTTGCGACTTTTCTGAGACTCCGCTTGAGGTTATAACGAACCTTGTCTCGGATGCTTCTCACGTTGAAGGAAGTGGTCGTGGTCACTGGTCTGCCACTCCTGGGACTGTTATTTGTTGTACCAGTCTCAAGAAAGCGACGTATTGTGTTTTCAATGGCCCTACGGGAGAATCCAGTGGTTCTGGCGATGTGCTTTTGAATGTGCACGGACTGGCTCAAGCGCAGAATGTAGCCTCGGTCCATATCAGAGAGCATTACCAGAAAACAAAAAGAGTTATCATTCTGATTTTTTTAGGGTATGTTAGCAAAATTATGAATAAGATACAAGCGAAAAATCACACGACCGTTACACCAAACAAAAAAGATGCAAAGTGACAAAGTCAGACACTTGGACTTTTGCCGCACCCTGTACATTACAGTGCAAAACTCGTTTGCCAAGGTGCAACATATATATAACCGCTGCGATTTTGAATCATTGATTGCCGATCTATCTTTTATTTCATGGAATATTGTATTTGACGATTTCCTCGATATCAATGACCTCTATGCTCGTTTTCTTAACAGTCTGCTTCCTCTCACATCTGCACATACTCCTATACGTAGACTTAAACAACCCTTCGAATCCTATCCCTCGCATATTTTGAAAATGCTAGAGTATAAGTAATTTTTATTCTGCAAACTCAACTTTGCCCCTGTCGTTATTGAATATAGAAGGATATGCAAACGAATCGAAGTAGAGATTAACAAATTGAATACATCACGAGAGCTGAAGCTTATGAAGTCCACGAAGAATTTGTTTCCTTTTGTGAGTAATAAGCTGAAACAGTCGAATCGCATTGGTTGTATAACTGTTAATGGTGCTCCTGTGGTTTCTGATAGGGCAAAAGCAAATGCTTTAGCTTAACATTTTTCCTCAGCATTTGTTCAGGACAATAGTTCCACTCCCAACATGGACTTGCGAAATACTCATTACATGCCAGATTGTCTAATCATGCCACAAGAAGTATTCAAGCAACTTCAGCGTTTGAAAGCATCCTGTTTCCTACCATCTGACTCTGTGCCCTCTGTCATTTTCAAGAACTGCGCTCGAGTATTAGCAGAGCCTCTATCGTTCATCCACAATTTTTCATTGAAGCCAGGCACGATTCCGGAAATCTGGAAAAAAAGTATTGTTATTCCGATTAACAAGATTCCATCGCCAAGTTCTCCAGAACATTTTCGTCCAATTACGATTTCTCCAGTTGATACGGTATTGGAACGATGTCTTAAACCATTCATATTGCATTGGTGTAATGTATTCAATCTAATACCTAGCTTTCATTATGGTTTTCGTTCTCGTAAGTCTGTAGTGACGAATCTCGTCGAATGTACTCAAGTTTGGCAAAGAGCTCTTGATGCTAGGAATGCTATAGATGTTCTGTACTACGACTTCTCCAAAGCATTTGATACCGTTTCTCACGATAAGTTGTTGTGTGTTCTAGATAACGTTGGGTTTAGGTCAAGCTTGTTGAAGTGGTTTGAATCCTTTCTCAAAGATCGCTTCTTCCGTGTTCGTGTAAATAACAGTTTCTCTGATATTTTCTCGATTTTTTCTGGTGTTCCACAAGGATCGGTACTTGGCCCTATTCTATTCTCTCTCTACATTGCGGGTTTGACATCGAGGTTTGCTCATTTGCATCTTGTAACAACTAGCATATTCGCCGACGATATCAAACTGTTCGTAACTTTCTCTCCGACTGACCCTAGCCGCGCTCACTCTCAACTTTCATCGGCTGCGCTTGCTATTAAATCTTTTTGTGACGAATGGCAACTGTCAGTTGCAAGCAGCAAGTGTAATGTACTACACCTTGGTAAGTTAAATCCTCTTCTACCATATTTCGTGAGAAATAAAGTCCAAAAAGTCTCATCCTTCTCTTTCACCTATACGAGAATTAGGAGTTTTCATTGGTATGGAAGATCGCAGATTCACCTATACGAGACTAGGAGATTTCATTGGTATGGACTTGTCCTATGACTTTCATATTGAACAGATGACAAGGCGTGCTCTGCGATCTGTTTATGCATTGTTTCGTGCTCTTTGCATTAGAGATCCAGTGCCATACATCCGTTGTTACAAAAATTTCATTCTCCCTCTGTTAGAGTTTGCTTCCCATGTTTGGTCTCCTTACAAGGTTACACTGACTAGGAAAATTGAAAGAGTTCAACATACGTTCACTAGGTTACTGTTCATTCGATGCCGTACACAAACATCAGTCCTACCACCTCCTGCGTATAACATGAGACTTAGAATGGTCGTACTTCCAGATACGCGTTCCACATTCCTCGGTCACGTAGGCTACCACTATTCAATTCGTTTGCATTATGGTCCGCGAGATATTATTGCAAGCTACCGCCTAGTATAGTATCCGCCCCTAATGTTCTGACTGTTAAAGATAGGCTGAGCTCTGTTGATGTTCTTAGTTTACTCGATATAGCTGATCTTTGACTTTCAAATTGTTTCTCTCTCTTTACTTTACTTTCATGAATTTCTTGTGATGTTTAAATTGTATTCTATGATAGCTCGATTTCCCTCACTCCGTTTATTTGACATATGTTCTGTGATAAGTTCAAGCTCACTATATACCATGTGTTGCCACATTTTGAATAATGTATGAATAAATAAATAAACATTCGACTAAATTTCTCTCTGCAACAGCGAGACAACCCCTCGAAAAGAGAATTTTGAAAAAAAACTTCAAAAGTAAGAAAAATAGAAATTCGGAAAGCGCGTGATTAAAATAGTCTCATTTTAAACATTAATACAGGCTCAAACCCCCCCCCCCGACCTCAAAGTCATGTGAGCGCTCATATAGTATAGACATAACGAACCATAGGAGACTGTTCAAATGAGTTTTTTAAAAAAATTTTCTAAGTGAGTTCATTGGTTGTGATTCTTGTCAAATCTTCCTGAGAAGATATTCAAAAATATAAAAAAGAGGAATGGCGATTCAGCTGAACAAATTCCGTTTCCCCTCCCTCCTGAGTAGCAACGGTTTCAATCGGTTGTATACTAAAATCTTGACCCGTTGAATTACGACAAGATTGGCAAACCGGTCTTCGCGTACAGTTCCACGCGCTATGGCGAGCTTATTTTTATCAGTTACTTGTAGTCTTAACAGCTTTGAACGCTTTTTAACCAATCGAGAGCATTCTCGCATTACTGAGTCAGGGCGTTTGATAATGAGTGGGTAATCCGCGTAAAATACTCACTATTTTACGAAGTTTTGTTTATACAAAACTTTGTTTTCCATTTTTGTGCGTTAATACTTTTTAACATCAACTTTTATTTCTCAGAGAAGAATAACAAGAAAACCGAAAAATTGACGAACTAATTAGAAAAAAGTTTAAAAAAATATTCCTCCATTATTCGCACAATGGGCTCAGCTCTAACACCAAAAGCGGTCATCTTGACTTGTGTTCTCAATGCTGAACCCTCAGGAATCTCGATTCCCGTACGAATAATTATTAAGTAACCTCGAAAGACTCTATTCAAAACCCTGCTCAACTTTTCGATATCTACTCAACCCGACAAATCTTATGTTTGATATATCATGCAAAAACAACGTTTTACTTATATTCCGCAATAAATTGAACATAGGGTGATATTTTTCGCCTAGTTTAAGTGCGATACATTTGAAAAAAATATTAAACATTAGTTTATAAATTCGATAGAATCAACAACATTAGAATTGGAAAGATGCATCTCGACACTGTGAACTAAAAACAACTAAAAATTTGTTTCTCGATCAATTTAGTTTTGAAATATCTACATACAACCAAAAAAGCACGTTTAAAATGAATCAATGAATGAGAATATGAAACGAAGAAAATGAGTAAAGCATAAACAGAAAATACATACATGAATAAATGAAAAGATTGATTTAAGATCCACTTTTGCGGTCTAGTTACATACTAATCGTAGTTTAGAATTCTGAAAACTGAACCTTGGAAAAGAGAACAAAACTTCGCTTGAAGAGATTGTGATTTCCGAAGTAGTCGTCCCCGGTATGGCATAATCAGGAAGCCGCTGTCGATTTTTCATGTTCACTTGAGCTCTGCTCCGCCTTTCCACTCCGTTCTAAAATTTGCTGCACTGCCTGGTCCAGTCCATGTTTCTCCATATGACAATACTCAATCAACTGATTTTTCAAAGAGATTATCAACTGCATATTGAGCAGATCGACACGCAAGTCAATATCCTTTATGAATCTTCCTTTGCCTTTTTTTGGAAAAGAACTTTCGCCAAGGTTTTTCAAAGCAAGGTTCAGATACTTCAAGGCGATTTCTGGATCGAATCGAGTAGCATCAGAATCTGAAGAAGATGAGGGACTTGGAGACAAAGAGTGCATGTTGAATGCAAGGAGAAATGACTGGTATGGTGAAGATAGGATCAGATGGCAACACTACACTAATCTGAATACTGAGATGAGGGGGAGGAGAAGAGGGATGACCCATTATCTCTCTTAGGTAAGATCACGCTTTTCATCTTTTTTCTCTCTCCAATAAACACAGCATTTTTCACTCTCGCGTCGCTTTTTTCAATCTCGTCTAGTGTTTCTTACTCTGTCCTAGTTTCTAACTGCCACAATTTGTCTCTTGTTTCGTCTGAGTTTTTCTTGAGCATCTTTTCTGTCTGATAATAACACTATCACTCTTTTTTCTCCTGAGTCTATTTTAACCTCTTTCGCTCTATCTGACGTCTCTTTAAGACGCTCTAACGCTCTAAAGTACTCTCTCTCTCTCTCTCTCTCTCTCTCTCTCTCTCTCTCTCTCTCTCTCGCTCTCTCTCTCACTCTTTCTCTCTCTGTATGTCGCAAGTCTATATTCTCCAATTTCCCGTGTCGAATCCTCGACCAAAACCAGTAGTAAACGTTGTGATAGGCATCATCACCTAATACACCGAAAAGATGCTTTTTTTGAAATCTTTTAATCTGGCCTCATTCAGCCATAATTAACTCGTTGAGTGACGGATGACTCATTAGCTCTGGCGGAGATTTGGAGAGTCTCGCTCATCTCCTCTCTCTTTTCCCAGTCGGTTTGGGTCAATACATTATTCGCCTTGTTAACAAGTAAAAGAGTCCGTAAAGCACAATGGAGAGGCAGATAGGACATATGTAACTTAATCTACTGTAGGCATAGAGATTGTTTATGTTATCTTTGAAAACCTTTCTTCAAAATTGGGCTTACTCTATTCAATTCAGGCTTCCCTCGTGAAATCGAGGAAAAACCAGAACAAAACAGATGAACAATGAAAAATGAGATTTATCTTATAAAAAAAATTTCAACAGAATACTTTTTTCTTCTTCTTAGCGTTGTCCCGCGCCGGCCGAGGTCGGAGTAGGGTCCGCTGTACGGCTTCTAGCTCTCCAGAAACATCTGTCCGTTTCGTCTTCCGAGTGGAGTCTTGCAAGGCGCAGGTCTTGGTTGAGCGTATCCATATATCTTGTCTTCGGTTTGCCTCGAGGGCGTTTGCCTGGTACTTCCATGTCAAGGGCGTGTCTTGCGATGTTGGTCGCGTCTCTTATAAAATCGATGAGATTTATCTTATAAAAAAAATTTCAACAGACTACTTTTTTCTTCTTCTTAGCGTTGTCCCGCGCCGGCCGAGGTCGGAGTAGGGTCCGCTGTACGGCTTCTAGCTCTCCAGAAACATCTGTCCTGAGATTCGCCTTGTTAACAAGTAAAAGAGTCCGTAAAGCACAATGGAGAGGCAGATAGGACATATGTAACTTAATCTACTGTAGGCATAGAGATTGTTTATGTTATCTTTAAAAACCTTTCTTCAAAATTGGGCTTACTCTATTCAATTCAGGCTTCCCTCGTGAAATCGAGGAAAAACCAGAACAAAACAGATGAACAATGAAAAATGAGATTTATCTTATAAAAAAAATTTCAACAGAATACATTTTTTCTATAAGATACTGTTCTTATAGAAAAATGTTTGGGTCACATTCAAAGGTAACGCTAATATGCTTTCGGTTGACACTGTAATACATTTAGATGACGGCTCTGTTTCAGAAGATTCGATCTGAAATATATCCTCGTCCGAATACTTCTTTTGAAGCGTACGATCAATGAAATTATGACAGGTTTAGAGGAAGGAGGAAAGAGATTGCATTAGGTTCCTAAATTTTTTGAACAAAGTATCAAAAAACATTCGTATCAAAAAGCCTCGAGTATGTCGCGCTGCCCTATTCCCATTTGCTAAATTTTCGAATCCAATCTGATCGTCAAGATTAGTGAGTGAATCTAAAAAAAGGCATTTCTGTTATTATGTCATACATATTATCACTCTTTCGCCCGAGAGAGCAGGAGAGGAATAAGAGACAGCGCAAGAGAAATAGTGTCAGGCTAACCCAGAAACTTAGACATTGAGAAAGAGCAATAGAGAGTGAATGTGAGAGTATATAGGGTCGAGCAATACGTAGAAACGCGACGCGAGAACGAAAAAGAAAAGGAGAGAGAGAAGAGAAAGGGAGAGAGAAAGAGAAGAGAAATGTGAAAGAGAGGGAGAGAGAGACGGAGAGAGAGGGGGGGGGGGGAGAGAGGGGGAGAGAGAGACCGCGTCTAGCGTCGTCATACCTAGTAAAAATACCGGGTTATCCCTGTTTTATTCGCCTCATCCCATTCGACTTGGTGAGGTGTCGAGCCGTCGCCAACTGATCCTGTTCATATCGAACCACTTCTTTACCACTCAGTATGCTTCCCTTGTCCCCAAGTTCCTCAACTTCTCCAGAATCTGAGGTAACTCGCTTCAATCTGGATACCGCATCTAAGTGTTTGAATCTCGCGGAGGAAAAGTTCCGGAAAATGCCTGTTACTAAAAAAGGAAGAAAGAAATACGGCAAAGATACGTCCGACTTGCGTGTACAGCTGCTGACTCTCCGGATGATCAACTCATTGAGAGATCAACTCGATCTTTACTGGGATAGGGAGCAGCAGCGGATCGAACAGGAGATCAAGCGACAGCGACAGAAAGAAGCTGTGGAGCTGATGTTTAAAGAGTGGCTTCATGATCGAATCAGAGCTGTTCACAACGAACGTGATATTGAGCGGTATTTTCTTACTTTTCTCAAAAAAGGCTTACCGAAATTCGATGATTATGTACCAGGGCTCGGAAATCGGATATTCCATAGGCCACTTGAATATCTATTGATCACTTTTCTTGTGATTCTTATGATTTCATTTGCTTCATTTTTTGCTTCATTGTTCTCATCGGTTGCTCATTATTTCTTTTGCTTAATTTTTTCTTCGTTTTCAACGCTCTTTTTTGGATGCACATGAAATACTAACAGAGCGACGTCTGAAAACTGTCTAGACACTTTTTTCATAGAAAATATTATTTAATGATATCTTGTCAAAATTTTAAAATACTCGAATCTTTTAGCTTGGAAATATAACTGTTTTGTTGTGTTGCTTTTCCTATGTTTTATATTTTGTGAGAGACTTTTCTCTATTTTAAGAAATAATTGAAATCTTGATTGTTGTTATGAGGCTGGGTTGTTATTGATTGATTCTGTATAACAATTACGAATCTCGAAGACGTTCTTGTCCACGGGTTTCTGACGTAGCCATGGGAATACTTAGTAGTGTTTGAATTCAATTCACTTTATTCGCGAAAGGTATGCTTGTTGTCGTATACACTTATAAGGTAGACATTGAACAACAAAAAAGAGAAGAAAAAAATTTAAGATTAAAAATTAAAAAAAGGGGGACACAACAGGCACTGATTAGGAATAGAAGGAAGAAGAAAAACAAAATCTAGTGGGTTTCAAAGAAAATCAAAGTATCCTAGAGTAGATATCCAAGTAAAGTCATGAACGGGAGTAAAGAACAATTCTCAACAATATTAATGAATTCTTCGATTGTAACGTCGTCGGGGAACCGATCGCAGAGTTTGTTCCAGAGAGTAATGGCTCGAGTAAAAAAGAAGTTGCCGTTGCGATAATTTCTTTCTTGCAGCAATCGAAGAGGACTTGTTCTAGATGACGTTCTCAGATCACTGTTCGTTTAGGAAGACAGGGCTTGAAAGTTACTGAATAACGTTTTGAACGGGATTTAATTGTACGCTTTCGAATGGGTATTGAGAACGGGGGCAAAGATGATCGATTTTTACGTGGTAGCATAGGTGATCTGAGCCCATTATATGATGATATAATGCTTCGAATAACAGGAAGCATTAGGTCTCGAATTTTCTCATTGTTTTCCCCTGAGTTCGTTAACAAATTGTATTGTTTATGCGCATTAATGCACAATGAAACTTGGCAAAATTTTGCAGAATAGTTAAAATCGTCAACGTCAACGTAGTAGTGAGACGTTCTCGACTTATCTACTGATAAGCTTTTCTGTTTGCCCCATGTTCTAAATCATTTTTTAGTTCGAGAGAACGCGATTTAAAGAGTCCTTACCAAAAAAAACGTTGTTAAAAGGTATTGTGGGTCAAGTTATGTGAAAGCTAGGGAAACGCAAAGTTTACACTGCATTTCGCGCCATAAAATAATCAAAAACAAGCAATTCTTAATTGCTTGCCACAGAAAAATATGTAAAGGATATATGTCGCGGGTTTCAAGTTCTTTTGAATTTATTTGCTATGGTTCACAGCGAAATAACTTTATTTACAGTTAAGCTTTATTCATGGAAGAACGATTAGTATCCACAGAAAAAAACTAGTTACAACAGTAACGTGAAAGCAGAAACAATAACAGAAGGTACTCTAAAAACATAGAGGCTCTATAATTGCCTTTCTGGTCATACAATAACCTTTTTTGCTCTAAAATAGCTTTTTCTGAGCTCTAGAATAGCCTTTTTTGATGTTTACGTACAGAAATAGGTTGAAAGCTCAAAGAAATTTTTAATAACATGAAAATTCGAGGAAGTTTGAAACAGGTGTTCCTTTTTCCATTAAGGTTTTGAAAATCAAAGAAAAAAATTTCTCCGACTTTTTAGCTCACAAAATTGCAACAAAAAAAACCGGTTCGTGTTAGGAAACTGACCTTTTTGGACATTCACAGCGGTGGAAAACTCACCAACTAAAAGAGCTAATTTTTATTTTTACATTTGAACCTGCTTCCAGTCAGATAAAGAGCAGTGAACATGATAGATCACTTATGTACTTCTTAAGAAACACCAGAGAGAAATCTTTTGGAAAAAAGCTCTTTTAGCACAAAAATGTATCAATTGAAGTATAATGTAGTCTCACGACTCTGTGAGAGACTCAATTCTACCCAGTTTGGTGTAGTTTAGTTCCCCTATCTGGGGAACTCTCGTTGTACTTTACAACGGACGAGATGACAATTCTTTATTAACAAAAACAACAACTCTAACCCACGCAATCGGGCTTTTACGAGAAAACAAAACGAACTTAATAATAAAAAAAATGAGAATGTGGCTGGCCAGGCCGAAGCGCGCGAGAGGTCGAAACTTCCTACGCAACAATAGTGAGAGATATATAACATAATACGTAACATAAGAAACATAACACCAGAGACATAACATCGTAGATCATCAAAACATTCATAAACAGCAAAGATAGACTAGTAAGATGAGGGCTTCCTATCTTACATGCCCCCCTCCAGACTCGTCGTCCTCGACGAGTTGGGTGTCTTCTTCATCAACGCGGAGTACGATCCGTACTGGAGTCTGGAGATCTCTCCAGCTGTTGCCGTCTTTTAGGGAACGGATTTCCTTTCTCTGTGGGTAGTCTCACGGGGATCTTCTCTCTTTCCATCGGGTAATGCTTCTTTTCCATCTTAAGCAAGTTTTCGTTATTCTTTCTCTTTTTTTTTTTAGTATTTCTCCCTATTACTCCCAATCTTCCGTTCAACTTATCATGGTATTCTTCTAGTTCCCCACACTTTTCTTTTCTTTGACTAGCATGGTCGCCAATTGGCTTCAGATCACTTCTAGCAAAGGTCTTTTTAGTATTCTTCCCGGTTTTTGTGAGGACTGCCATATTTTCTGCACAAATAACATTTGGAATTACCTTGTCTGCTTCTTTTTCTGTCTTTACTTTCCTCCAATTGTTCCTGTAACGAGTTTAATTTATTTTTCATCCGCAGAATTGTGCTCTCAAGTTCCTTGATTTTCTGAGCTTCCCTGTCCTTCTCGACCTTCTCTCTTGCTATTTTCTTTAGTCAACAGCTGATCAAACTTCTCCTCCATTTCTTTCATTTAACCCACTGCAAACTTTAGCTGCGCGTCTTTTTCCTCCTCTTTTGTTGCAAAAACATCTTGGTATTTTAGAACTACTTTATTGCACAGCTCACTTTTCATCTCTGCCTTTCTTCAAATCGCTTCGAGTACTTCTATGTCTATGTCTTGTCTCTCGTATGTCTATGGTGTCTTGGGTCATTCGGACGACAAGAATAATTATTTTATCGGAGCTGAACGTTTGGTAGAAAAGACGACCATCTTTGAAGAGTGAAAATGAGGAGAATGAAAATGAGGAGAATGAAAATGAGGAGAATGAAAATGAGGAGAATGAAAAAAATGAGGAGAATTTAAGGTCCACCCTTCCGACAAACGCCTCAAATGCTCTCAACCCCGCTCTCCCAGAAAAGTTTTGGATACTTGGCATTGCCGTAGAAGTTATGACTGCGCCTAATTGTTCTAACGTACCGTTGCGCTCTCTTTCTGTCAATCTTTCTCGCCTTCTCATTTCATATTCCCAATTATCTCTGTGCTGTCTGTTCTCAAAGAACGAATACATACCTGGTCGTTCTGTGGGTCTCTCTGTCTCCTCCTCGACTTGCTCGGGCCGCTCTCTCTGCCTACAATCCTGCAATTTACTCCTTTCATCTTTATTCCCAATGTTATTTCTAAGCTCGCTTACGTTTTTGCTCAATCCTCTTACTTTCTCACCTTCAATAATCTTCTTCTGCTCTTCGCACGTCGTCTCTATTTCCTGCTAGCTCGTCGTCTTCTCTGCGTGCCACTGAAGAGTTGTTTTCATTGTATGTGTTATCTCTCTCTCCCAGTTTTCGCATGATGCCGCACAATCTTTCATCATTGCTAGCTTTGTAATAACTGCAAGTTTTTGATCTATTTTTGTGTGGAATCGCTGCAACCGTGTTCCACTGACCTGTTCTACTGCTTGCTGCTCTTCCGTGTGGAAGATTTCTGCGAGGCCGAGAGGGTCATACTCGTCTCTTCCTTCTTCTTCCATCACTGCCCAACTGTAATCAGGATCGGTTAAACCGTTAATATCTGCAATTGACAATGTCAAGCGTAATGTACGGCGAACAATATGAATCAGCACCAATTTCGATCAATAATCTTTTCACAGCACCTTTTTCTCAGTATGAGGTCAACCTTCGTTTCTCTTTTTAATTCGTTTAATTTCTCAGCTTTCCAGCTCTTACAAATAACGGTTTCTCGAACCAACTCTTCACTATTTTCTTTTCTCAACACTGTCTCACAGCGTTATCTTCCTCTTCAATCAGTTTCTCTCTGTCCAAACTCTTGAACCAGACTCTGGTCTCCAATTTATTGCACGATCCGTGCTCTCCAAGCTCAACTTATTGAACAATGGCCCTCAATTACTCAAATTATTGAGCGATTCCGTTGTCCTCGAATTTATTCAAGCGGTTCGGCCCTCATGTAGTTTAGTTCCCTTATCTGGGGAACTCTCGTAGTACTTAAAAATGTAAGAGATGAAAGTTCTTTATTAACAAAAACAACAACTCTAACCCACGCAATCGGGCTTTCACGAGAAAACAAAACGAACAAAAACAACAACTCTAACCCACGCAATCTGTGGCCGTATGCACGTACCATTTTGGTGGAAAATGTTGAAGTAA
This sequence comes from Allodiplogaster pararmata, assembly GCA_964056735.1. Lineage (NCBI taxonomy): Eukaryota > Metazoa > Nematoda > Chromadorea > Rhabditida > Diplogasteridae > Allodiplogaster > Allodiplogaster pararmata. Next base: position 1,262,197 of record OZ057406.1, read on the forward strand.
ATAGCGTTTTCCTAGAAAATTTCTAAAATCCGTATGCGCGCGTACCATTTCGTTTTCGAGGAAAACTGTTTACTTCGACAAAACAGTTTACCTTTCCCAAGTAGGTGGTAAACGCTATTTTCCTTGAAAATGGAAGATGGAAAGTTGAATTATGTACATAGTTTTTTTGCAAATTCTCTTGTTTAGTGCTACTTTTATGTTTATTTTATGGCTAATTTTTTTCTACTTCTTGTTTTTTATCATTACTTCATATATTGCTGGGCTTGTACAGTGAACGAATAATTTGTCTCTATACCAATTAATTTACATTCATTATAATGGTCTATTTATCGTTTTTTTCAGATTTTTAAGCCTTTCAAAAGGTTATAAATGTTGAGGTAAAGTTTTATTTGTATTTGTACACTGCATATCTGTCGAAAACTTTGTTTTCGTGCATTGACCATCTGTTTTTTTTACTTTCATGCTCGCGATTTTTTCTAGGTTCGTGTTTCAATCTAGACATGACTGATCTTTCACTATATAAACGTTGGGCTCTTTTTCCTTATGGGCATACCCTGCGTCTTGTCTTGCAGACATTGGCACTATGCTTTTTTTTTTAAAATTAAATTTTTTTGATACTGTCTCGTTAGCCTAAGCCGTACGGCCTCGTTAGCGAAATCTTTCTGTGAAAATAGTTTTTTCAATGTAAACTTTTTTTTCGAGAACCGGAGTCCCTCCCTAATGCTCAAAATGATCACCTATGAAGAAAGTTTTCGAAACCGTAGCGTTTAGAGCCAATTGTTCGTCTAGTATTCTAATGTCTGTCAGACAAGACGCAGGGGCTAGATATCAGGGAATAAGATCCAAACATTGTTTTTCCACCGAAGAAACACTTCTCCATAAGAAATTTTTTTTTCCTAAATTAGTTCTAACCTAATCAGTTTCTGTACTTAGAAGTTGTTGTCTGAAATTGGTAAATTGGAGTGATATTCTCTTTTTTTTAATTTTCCGGCGACGAGCACGACTCGGAACAACGTCTAAGTACAGAAACTGATTAGGTGAGAACTACTTCAGGGAAGAAAAAGTTTTTCTTATGGAGAAATGTTTCTTTGGTGTAAAAACAATGTTGGGTCAAACTTCTGACTTATTTACATTTTTTCAAAAAAGTATTTTTACATTAAAAATATGATTTCTACATTGAAGAAAATATTTTTACATGAAAAACGCTTAAGCTTAGGAAAAAGTTTACGCTAACGAGGCCGTTCGGCTTAGCTAACGAGGCCGTATCAAGAAAATGACCCAATTGAATCTCTGGTAGGAGGGCCACTAAAGTGAAAAAGTGCCAAAAATCTTTTTTTCTAAACAACAAATAGACCATTATAATTAATTCAAATTGACTGGTATCGAGACAAATTATTCGTTCAATGTACAAGCGCAGTAAGAAACAACGAAGTGATGATGACAAACATAAAGTAAAGAAAATTAGTCATAAAATCAAACTAAATGCAGCACAAAACAAGAGAAAATGCGTTACACTACACATAATTCAGCTATCCGTCTTCCATTTTCAAGGGTATGACATAGCCCGAAAATAAAGCGTGACCGGGTCTTATCCTCATACGGAAATTCTCACGGAGTAAGCAATACAAAAGAAAACTATAAATAAATTCAAATAAAATCTAGAACACACACTGATCACAAAAAAACATTTTCAAATTCCCGCCCGAAAATTTCTCGGTAATTATTTTCCACGGTTCGTGCATACCATTTCATTTTCCTGGAAAAACATTTCCCTCGAGGAATGTTTTCCCTGAAAACGGTTTTCAAGTAATACGTTTGCCGCGTGTACGTGCATACGGCCTCTGGCTTTTACGAGAAAACAAAACGAACTTAATCAACAAAAAATAAATAAAAATGTGGATGGCCAGGCCGAAGCGTGCGAGAGGTTGAAACTTCCTACGCAACAATAGTGAGAGAGATAACATAATACGTAACATAAGAAACATAACATCAGAGACATAACATCGTAGATCATCAATACATTCACAAACAGAAAATAAAAACTAGTAGGATGAAGGTAGAAAAGACGACCATCTTTGAAGAGTGAAAATGAGGAGAATGAAAATGAGGAGAATGAAAATGAGGAGAATGAAAAAAATGAGGAGAATTTAAGGTCCACTCTTCCGACAAACGCCTCAAATGCTCTCAACCCCGCTCTCCCAGAAAAGTTTTGGATACTTGGCATTGCCGTAGAAGTTATGACTGCGCCTAATTGCTCTACCGTACCGTTGCGCTCTCTCTCCGTCAATCTTTCTCGCCTTCTCATTTCATATTCCCAATTATCTCTGTGCTGTGCATACGGCCTCTGGCTTTTACGAGAAAACAAAACGAACTTAATCAACAAAAAGTCTTTCTCGCCTTCTCAGTCAATCTTTCTCGCCTTCTCATTTCATATTCCCAATTATCTCTGTGCTGTGCATACGGCCTCTGGCTTTTACGAGAAAACAAAACGAACTTAATCAACAAAAAATCTTTCTCGCCTTCTCATTCAATCTTTCTCGCCTTCTCATTTCATATTCACAATTATCTCTGTGCTGTGCATACGGCCTCTGGCTTTTACGAGAAAACAAAACGAACTTAATCAACAAAAAAAAATAAAAATGTGGCTGGCCAGGCCGAAGCGTGCGAGAGGTTGAAACTTCCTACGCAACAATAGTGAGAGAGATAACATAATACGTAACATAAGAAACATAACATCAGAGACATAACATCGTAGATCATCAATACATTCACAAACAGAAAATAAAAACTAGTAGGATGAAGGCTTCCTATCTTACATTCAGAATGGTCCGCAACCGGCTCAAATGGTATAGCGCAAGTTCAAATATCAGGCAGCTCTGGAGTCACGGGCTCGGTTCACACGCTGACCCATGAAATAATGGCTGTACTATCACTTCCGCTTTTCGTTTCTTCAATCATCTGCATCGATACCAAAAATGGTATCGAACAAGATTAGGGGACCTTTTCAAGTATCGAACAGGATTAGGGGACCTTTTCAACTGGTATCGAACAGGATTAGGGGACCTTTTCAAGTATCGAACAGGATTAGGGGACCTTTTCAACTGGTATCGAACCGGATTAGGGGACCTTTTCAAGTATCGAACAGGATTAGGGGACCTTTTCAACTGGTATCGAACAGGATTAGGGGACCTTTTCAACTTATCTTCTAAACTTTTATAAACTCTAAAGTGCAAATTTTCGCTTTTTCTTTGTTCGATTAATATACAATTTTGAGAGAGTTTGAATCATGTGTTCCTTGTTTTAATCACGTTTAAAAAAAAGAAAAATAATTTCGACCTTTTTTGCGGCTTTGCAAAAACTGCAAGAAAAATACGGTTTGTGTTAGGAAACTGACCTTTTTTAACATTCACAGCGATGGAAAATTCACTTAGTAAAGTGGCAAAATTTTATTTATTCATTTGGATTTGGTTCCGGACAGTAAGAAGGGTTGTGAATTGTGAGAATACTTATGCACTTCTTGAGTACTACCAGAGAAAGATCGTTTGAAAAAGATCTTGTAGCATAATTATGACACTATTGGAGTATAGAGTAGTCTCACGACTCTCTGACAGACTAAAATTGACCCAGTTGGGTAATTTAAAATGGTCCACAAGCGGCTCAAATATTCAAGTTCAAATATCAGGCAGCTCTGGAGTCGCCGGTTCGGTTCACACTCTGAACAATGAAATAAGGGCTGTACTACCATCTCCGCTCCAGGTTCCTAGATTCATCTGCGTAGTCGAACAGGTATCATCAATTTCGAGTGGGGGGGGGGTCTGCCGGTAGATTGGGTGAGTATACCTGAGGGTTAGTCATACTTGGTACCACACAATATTTTTGGAGGGTAAAGAAAAAATGCATGTTGAATGGAAAATAAATGCGTGATAAATATATATATGAATGTCCTCCCCATACTCAGACAGACTTTCGCTTTCTCTGGGTGGGGCTCCTCAGAGAGTTCCCAGAGAGACTACGTTAACGAATTATTTGGTAGTGTTTTCAAACAAAACTAATAAAAACTATAAATAAATGCTGAGTCGAGAACTATTAGTAGAAAATCTAACAAATATATGATATAAATAAGTTTCTGGTCTTATGAAATGAAAAGAATAACAAACAACAAAATTATAACATTAAAAGGAAAAAAACTTAGATTGAAAGTTGAAAGATAAAATATAGATTAGATGATCAATGTATTGTTTAATTTCCCCTAATCCTGTTTGATACCAAAAAAACAACAAAAGAAATTTACCATAACTCTCTCATACTAGAACAAACCAACAAAGAAATAAAGCCGAATTTCTTGACCTACAAATAGAAATTTTAAAAAAAACGGAAATATCAAGTTAAAACTATACAACAAAACCGATTCATACGATACCTAAATTTTAAAATACACTCGTTTTAGTTCTAACATACCAATTAACATTGGTCTGAACACCATACAGGGTTACGATTATATTTAGTGAGAAACTTTGGGTACGTGTCGAGCGCGAGCTGAGTCGATCTGCAGATTTCAAATGACACTATCAATTTCGTTAACCTTTCATAAACAAAACTTGGGTTTTCAAAATTTGTTACTCGCGAAATGGTGCGTTCTCATCCAGACTGTTCATCAAACTCTCAAACGAGTTACATTCACTGACCGTCCACACTGTGGCCGTCCCACTCCCGCTGCCACCTTCCGTATGACAAAAATCATCAAGCAACGCCTGAACCGCAACCAAGGCAGAAGCATTAGAAAAATGGCTGCGTCATACGGTACGATGTGGAATGTTGTCCGAAAGAAGCTTCTACAAAGTCACACAAGTAGCAGACGCTTCATGGTCTCACTCCTAAGCAGGAGGAAGCACGGCGCGATAAATGCCCTGCTCTCATTGCTCGGACCGCGACAAGAGAGCGTCTCATGAGCCTCTTTACAAATGAAAATACGTTCACCGCGGAGAGGAGCTTCAACAAACAAAGTGATAAAGTGCTTGCTCAGTCCTCTGAAGAAGCTGATGCAGCTGACCGAACACTCTCATGTGCTTCCCATCGGGAATCTATAATGGTTTTCGCTGGTATCTGCTCCACAAGTCGAACTCCCATCTTGTTCGTCAGAGACGAGGCCAAACTAAATAGGCAAGTGTACATCTCAGAGATTCTTGATCATCATGTGAAGCCTTGGGCCCAGAGGCACTTCGTGACACGGAACTGGACATTCCAGCAGGACGGCACTCCTGCCGCGACATTAATCTCTGAACGATGAGATCATCGGTGCGATGACCTCATGTCATTCAAATTAGGCGAAAATTTTGAAAAATGTTGGAAGAAAAAAGTGGTAACAAGAAGAAAAAATGTTGGGAACAAAGTTTCGGGGTACGAAATGTAGCGGTACGAAGTGTCGAGAATACAACAAAAAAAAACAAAAATTTTAATGAAATGTCCAACAAAAAAAGTGAAATAATTTTTAAGTACGGAAACAAATTAGATTGCGATTAGTTAGTATTTAAAGATTCATTTGGAGAGCAAGACGACATGTGAAATCTCATTTTCTCGTACTTTAAGATGTTATTCCGCGTTCTCTCGCAAGATCATCTCATACCTCACTGATCCAACATTTTTTTGCCTAAAGAGTGCGAGAGCCATGATCTCATCGTGAAAAATTTCAGTTGTATTAACACTAAATCGATGATTCATTCATCGAGCAATGATGTCATCTTTACAGATACATCGTCGATCACTCAAATTTTTTCGAGAGATTAATGTCGCGGCTGATCATACCAGCAAGAAGACACAAGAGTGGATATCACAAAACTTCTCCTCTTTCATCGACGCCAAACAATGGCCTGCTAATAGTCCAGATTTGAATCCAATGGACTACTCCATCTGGTCCATCTTGGAAAATGAAGCTTGCGCTAAACCCACATCTCGTTGTCCGGTCTCAAGATTTCGTTTGAGCGAGCATCGGACCGAATTCCACAGGAAGTTTTGCGGTCCGCGGTGTCTGCCGCCGTCTTCTAGAGGCTTTTTTCATTCGCAAAATAATGGGTAATTTCGAGTGGAAGTTCAGATTATTATCATATGACAGATAATGAAATTTGCTGAAAAGAAAGTGGAATTTCACTCACATGAAAGGAAAATATGCGATTAAATACGGTTACCAAACATGTTGATCAATCTGTATACTTACAGGAACAAAATGCTAATAAAACAATTACATACACGTCAAACAAATTTCAAAATAATATAATACTGAGTAGATTAGTTAAAACCATCAGCAAAAACCTTAATATTTCACTTAAATATAATACAGTACATAATACTATTGATCATAAAATCATAGAACAATTCAAAACTCATCTACTAGATCAATAATATCACTACATTCACTACATTCCCCTCCTTGACCAATCTTTTGTTTTGATTATCCTGTGGGGTTCGGGATGTATTTTGCTCGCCTTAAAAACAGTTTGGTGGATGCACCGAACGTGGTGCTTTGTGGTGTTTGCTGCTCGCCTTTGTGTCCCACTCTGACTTGCTTAAGCAACACAGCAAATGTAGAAGCGACTTTATTCAAGAAGGGGTAAAGGGAAGAATTGATTCAGAAAGCATCTATCCCTTACTAAACGATATACAATAGCACAGACATTGAAGGATTAGTGACGATAAGAAATATATATATATAGAGACAGGCGAGCAAGAAAGTTTAGGCTCCGCCCCTCCAGAGAGAGAGAGTGGGAGAGCCAGACTCCTCCCACAATGTTGGAAGATCATAGTCTTAGCATGAATATGAAGATACACGAGGGGAGTTGCGAAATGCAACCACGAAACACCCTCGCGTGTGATTATTGATACTCAATGAAATACTAGGTGAAGTGTTGATATTCAACAATCCTTCAATTTTTTTCCTGTCTTTTGTTCCTTAACCAATACATTGATCATCTAATCTATATTTTATCTTTCAACTTTTAATCTAAGTTTTTTTCCTTTTAATGTTATAATTTTGTTGTTTGTTATTCTTTTCATTTCATAAGACCAGAAACTTATTTATATCATATATTTGTTAGATTTTCTACTAATAGTTCTCGACTCAGCATTTATTTATAGTTTTTATTATTTTTTTTCCGTTTTTCCACTCTTTCATTCGTCTCCCTCCGTAAGCGGTTGCTCCTGCACCGTCTCTTCCCTCGTCTGTGAAAGTCCTTTCCCGAGAAGATTTGGCGCTATGGGATCGTAGCGCCATGATGAGCGACAGAAGAGGAAGAGTAGCACTTCGATCGCTACTGCTTGCCTCACTCAACCTCCGCTCAACGCTCAGATCCCATAATCGATGATGTTATATTCCCGATGTGGCTTGTTGATCTTGATAAAGCGTTTAAATTGAAAAAAATTAGTTTTGTTTGAAAACACTACCAAATAATTCGTTAACGTAGTCTCTCTGGGAACTCTCTGAGGAGCCCCACCCAGAGAAAGCGAAAGTCTGTCTGAGTATGGGGAGGACATTCATATATATATTTATCACGCATTTATTTTCCATTCAACATGCATTTTTTCTTTACCCTCCAAAAATATTGTGTTGTACCAAGTATGACTAACCCTCAGGTAGACTCACCCAATCTACCGGCAGACCCCCCCCACTCGAAATTGATGATACCTGTTTCGACTACGCAGATGAATCTAGGAACCAGGAGCGGAGATGGTAGTACAGCCCTTATTTCATTGTTCAGAGTGTGAACCGAACCGGCGACTCCAGAGCTGCCTGATATTTGAACTTGAATATTTGAGCCGCTTGTGGACCATTTTAAATTACCCAACTGGGTCAATTTTAGTCTGTCAGAGAGTCGTGAGACTACTCTATACTCCAATAGTGTCATAATTATGCTACAAGATCTTTTTCAAACGATCTTTCTCTGGTAGTACTCAAGAAGTGCATAAGTATTCTCACAATTCACAACCCTTCTTACTGTCCGGAACCAAATCCAAATGAATAAATAAAATTTTGCCACTTTACTAAGTGAAGTATGAATAACATCTTAAAGTACGAGAAAATGAGATTTCACATGTCGTCTTGCTCTCCAAATGAATCTTAAAATACTAACTAATCGCAATCTAATTTGTTTCCGTACTTAAAAATTATTTCACTTTTTTTTGTTGAACATTTCATTAAAATTTTTGTTTTTTTGTTGTATTCTCGACACTTCGTACCGCGACATTTCGTACCCCGAAACTTTGTTCCCAACATTTTTTCTTCTTGTTACCACTTTTTTCTTCCAACATTTTTCAAAATTTTCGCCTAATTTGAATGACATGAGGTCATCGCACCGATGATCTCATCGTTCAGAGATTAATGTCGCGGCAGGAGTGCCGTCCTGCTGGAATGTCCAGTTCCGTGTCACGAAGTGCCTCTGGGCCCAAGGCTTCACATGATGATCAAGAATCTCCGAGATGTACACTTGCCTATTTAGTTTGGCCTCGTCTCTGACGAACAAGATGGGAGTTCGACTTGTGGAGCAGATACCAGCGAAAACCATGATAGATTCCCGATGGGAAGCACATGAGAGTGTCCGGTCAGCTGCATCAGCTTCTTCAGAGGACTGAGCAAGCACCCTATCACTTTGTTTGTTGAAGCTCCTCTCCGCGGTGAACGTATTTTCATTTGTAAAGAGGCTCATGAGACGCTCTCTAGTCGCGGTCCGAGCAATGAGAGCAGGGCAATTATCGCGCCGTGCTTCCTCCTGCTTAGGAGTGAGACCATGAAGCGTCTGCTACTTGTGTGACTTCGTAGAAGCTTCTTTCGGACAACAATCCACATCGTACCGTATGACTTATCCACTTGGGCAGCCATTTTTCTAATGCTTCTGCCTTGGTTGCGGTTCAGGCGTTGCTTGATGATTTTTTTCATACGGAAGGTGGCAGCGGGAGTGGGACGGCCACAGTGTGGACGGTCAGTGAATGTAACTCGTTTGAGAGTTTGATGAACAGTCTGGATGAGAACGCACCATTTCGCGAGTAACAATTTTTGAAAACCCAAGTTTTGGTTATGAAAGGTTAGCGAAATTGATAGTGTCATTTGAAATCTGCAGATCGACTCAGCTCGCGCTCGACACGTACCCAAAGTTTCTCACTAAATATACTCATAACCCTGTATGGTGTTCAGACCAATGTTAATTGGTATGTTAGAACTAAAACGAGTGTCTTTTAAAATTTAGGTATCGTATGAATCGGTTTTGTTGTATAGTTTTAACTTGATATTTCCGTTTTTTTTAAAAATTTCTATTTGTAGGTCAAGAAATTCGGCTTTATTTCTTTGTTGGTTTGTTCTAGTATGAGAGAGTTATGGTAAATTTCTTTTGTTGTTTTTTGGTATCAAACAAATTAAAACATCTTTTTTGTTTGATTTATGTGCCAAATCCTCAATGTATCTGAAAGTGAAATGAAGTGAAGGTTTTAAATAAGATATATTTTATCTACACTTTTCAGTGCAAAAACAAACATTCAAAAACCACAACAAACATTCAAAAACCACAACAAACATTCAAAAACCACAACAACGGTGTCTTTAAATGCAAAGAAAAAAAAAGAAATCTAAGACAATTCTTGTAACAATTTATTACAGAGCGCGTCATAGTGTCTTATAATTACATCCATATGTCTGCTGATTCGAAACGGAAAGACTAAAGTGTATCAATGATATTTATGACAGCTTTTTTGAAAACGTGTTCACTCGGAACATTCAGCACATCTCGATAATCTAGTGAACATACGTGCCACCCTTAATGAGAAACAATGGAAACGGGCCGTATTCTGTGTTGCTTCGACATACAAACCGTTAACGTTTGTCCGTGTAATCGGAACCAATTTGAAGAATTTTTCCTTCGCGACAATGGAACTATTGTTGTCAATTTTCCAACCCATCATAAGATCCGCGACTTTCCGCCTGTCTATCAAGGAAGAAAGACCTAGGTTAGCCAATCGACAAGAATAAGAAGGAAGTGCACGTGGATAATCAGGATTAGGAAAGCATCGGTAGTATACAATACGAGTAAAAGCTTCAAGTACTTTCTCAATAATTTTGCAGTCTTTTTTATAATATGGATTCCAGAAGCAAGATGCAAATTCTAGATGAGGTGGAAAAGCACTTGAGTAGAGTAACTGGGTTGTTGATGGGAACAGCACGGAGAAGTGAATACATGGCTGCCATTGCTTTGCTCACTCAATCTTCAACAGCTGGGCCTCTGCGCAATGATGAAACAACTTGTACTCCCAGGTCGCGAACTTGGTTGACACGTGATAACAGAACATGACAGATTGAATAGGAGGCGATGAGAGATTGGTACCCTATATGCAGATGAAGAGTTTTACTGTGAGACAAGGAGAGTTGATTACATTCACACCAAACAGTAAAAGCATCGAGTGCAAGTTGTAGTTCTTGACTTCGCTCTAAAAAGGTATCTTTGTTATAAGACACATAGACTTTAATATCATCGGCAAATGCTTGGAAATGCACATTAGGGAATTGAGCTAGTACATGGTTCAAATCAGTTATGTATAAGATGAATATATGTATAAAATTTGTTATTTATAAATCAGTTATGTATAATAAATCAGTTATGTATCATTCTGTCTTCTTTGCCTGATAAGAAACGGTCACTTTCTCTTGCGATCTCATTGCTGTCTTCAAATTAAATTGTTTCACTTCATTCTTTGCTGGGAACTGTTCACGGACATCAGGGCCGGGGAAGTTCTTACTTGTTGCGAGTCGATACTTGTGTTCTGCCATTCAAATCTACCACCAGCGGAACACACTCGAGAAGCTCAAGAACAAAAGGCAGAGAGTGAGTGGACTCATCACATCCATTAAGCAGTGAGAGATCGCCAGATTTAGTGTCTTAGTTCTCTTCTGTCTTTCAATCCTACAACATCTTCTTCTTACAAATTCTTCTCCAAAACTTCCATTGTCCTCTACATTGTCAACACAAGAAGGAACAAGCAAGTGAAAAGAGTTGATGAAGAGGTAAGTAAAAGAGTTGGTGAAGAGGTAAGTAAAAGAGTTGGTGAGGAGGTAAGTAATATTGTGGAGAATGAGTCGGCTTCAATGGAAAGCTCTCTTTCCAAAAGTATCAGTTCGACCCTGAAACAAATAATAGCTAATACTCTGACAGAGACAATCGAAAAAATTGTCTCAACGACCTTAGAGAGTCACATGAATGCGCTCACCTCAGAAAACGTTTTCCTCAAGAAACGTCTTGAAGAATTGGAAGCAAAAATGGTCAGTTTGATGGTAAGTATCCCCGACCGTTCTCTCCCAATTCACAATGTTCAAAATGAGTTGCCGCACAATTCTCTTCATGTTCCAGAAAGAAGATCGGTTCCTTTGCCAAGTCGACCAGTTTCGTTGCCTTCTCAAAAACAATTGTCTTCTGCCTTAGACTGGAGTCACCTCCATTCTCGAGCTAGACGATTGTGGTGCTCCCAATCAGAGGAGAAAAACTAAAACGTTGTCAATGAAAGACTTTCGAAGTCCGAGAATGAGCAGCAAGATCTGGAGACTATCAAAGACGTTCTAGACAAAGGAGGAATCAAGTCTGATATGATTCTAAGAGTATGGAGACATGGTACAAAAAAGATATGAGACCAAGAGTTCTCAAGGTAAAAGTAAAAAACTCATTAACTAGGGATTTTTTACTTCGTAATTTCTCTTCATCTCTTCCAGATAGTTTCCGTGCACTTAAGTCCCGACCATTCTGTAGACCGGATATGTCCTCGGAACAATTGATTCTCCAATCAGAAACGAGAAAAAAGGTAATCGAAATGAATAGTTTTGTGGGCGGACACAGGTTCGCTTACCGAAATCTTTGCATCTTCCAAAGAAGCAACCCGAGGCCACTGGAAGGAAGCAGAAAAACCGACATGGAAAGTTTCGCCTATCCACAGGTGCCGATGCTTACTTTTCCATAGGAAATCAAGACGCTTTCTCACACTTTCTTAAGTAATGACTTCCACTCAGAAGTTCTTCCGAGTTATGAGAGGCAAGAAATTTTGCCTCAACGTGTATCAAAATCATCCGAAAGACTCGTAAATTTTCCGAATCTTTATGGTGTTAATAGAAAAAACGTGTTAAAATCGAATTCACCTTCAATAGAATCTTCTCCTTTCTGGTAAATGAGTTTCAAGTAATATACGCAGTATCAATGCTCTTTAGGAAATAAATGAAGTTTACCAATTTCTCGAAAAGGAGGAGATCGACATATGTTTTATAGTAGATAGTTGGACTAACGATAGTACGCCTGATTCTTTCTTCTCCCATCCTATGTATTGTATGCACCGCCAAGACAGGCGGAATAGTAAAAGAGGCGGAGGTCTTCTAATTTTATACAAGAATGAATTGATAGTTAGTCGTATCAATATTTATCTTTCCATTAACTTAGACATTGAATTGCTTTCCATAGATGTGCATTTGAAAAAAGCAGAAAACTGCTAGGTTTTTCTTGTTATATTGTCCTCCTAATATGTCTCTCACAACTTTTGAATCCACTATAACTATTATCAAAAACAATCTCCTGTCTTCTATTAACTTTATATTGGGAGATACAAATCTACCTGATATAGATTGGAATCAACCCTATTTAACTAAGAACGTCAAAGCTAAAACATTATCAGATTTTGTAATCACTCATTGTCTAACTCAAATTTTCCTACAAGATACGATAATAATTATAACGGCTCACTCCAAGACATTATTCTTACTGACAAAGTCGATTTAATTACAACCGTTCGAGATCTCGCCCCTCTTTCCAATTCTGATCACATAACTATCTCATTCGAGCTAAAATTTCAAAAAATTAAGAAAAACATAGTAAATGACTCATCTAAATTTTTCGTTGATTACCGTAATGGGGATTTCAATTCAATGAACATTTACTTAGCTAATATTTCTTGGTCACTCATTTTAGATAGTTTAATAGATACACAGTCTAAATACGGCTTCATAATCTCAAATATACACAAGGCTATCGAATTATTTTGTCCCTTAAAGCCGACCCCGAACAAGCTTAAAAACTCAATTCTCTTAGTAACCGCAAGCTCTTGAACAGAAAAAAAAGATTTGGCGTGAAAGGTTTACAATTATCGACTTTGATTATCAATATAAAACAATCAAGAAAAATGTTCGAAAAGCTAATTCTGAACTTTAAAAAAAAGTGAGTCTCAAGCTATAGATAAACCCGAGGGAATCCATAGATACATTAAGACTATTCTCAAACCTAACCAAGCTATTCCGGATATTAAAGAAGATGGCTCGACTATTCACAAGTCTTCCAAAAAAGCCAACATCTTTGCGAAAGAATTTGCGAAAAATTTTTCTGGTCACATCGAATCAATGTTGGAGTCTGAATTTGAAAGTTCGAGTTCGACATACGACGAAAATGTAGATATCGACTTCTCCCCTCATATCTTGTATAACGTTCTTAAAAAATTGCCCCCTCAGTTTACACAATTTACTGAAAATATCAATAAATTCGTTCTAAAACACTGTGCAATATCTCTTGCTCTACCATTCTCTCTACTATTTCAGCAATCATTTTTGACCGGTCAAGTTCCTAACGAATGGAAAATGGGCGAAGTTGTACCAGTTTATAAACGCAATGGGGACAAATCATTAGCAGAAAATTATCGACCAATAACGGTCACATCTGTGATTTGTCGTGTTTTCGAAATAATACTTGCCAATCATCTTAGAATCAACTACAGTAGCATTATTTCTCGGGGTCAATATGGCTTTCTATCGAAAAGGAGCTGCGAACTACAGTTACTCAAAACAATAAGTGATTGGGATTTAGAATTGAAAAACAAAAGGCAAATAGATGTTGTTTACTTCGATTTTTCTCGAGCTTTCGATAAGGTTTCACATCTCAAACTGGTTCAAAAACTTCAAAAACTAGGAATAGCTGCCAACATTGTTAGATGGGTCTCAAATTTTCTAACTAGCAGAACTTATAAAGTTCGAGTTGACAAGGAGTTTTCAAATCCATTACCTGTGATCAGTGGCGTCCCTCAAGGCACCGTACTTGGTCCACTTCTTTTTTTATTTTTCATTAACGACATAGAACATGAAATAACCTCCAATGTTAAATTTTCCCTCTATGCAGATGATTTGAAAATCTACAGCTTTGATTCAAACTCCTTACAGAGAAGCATTGACAATATATTCAACTGGTCTTTAAAATGGGAATTACCTCTCGCAAAAAACAAAATATTCTGCTTAAACCTGGGTTCCAAAAATCTAAAACTCAAGTATTTTATAGACAAAGACGAAATATGTTCACGTAGTTTAGTTAAAGATCTAGGGATATACATAGACTCTTCTCTAAAATTCGATAGGCATATAGAAGTGGTCCGAGCAAAAAGTTTAACTAAGGTTTCTCAAATTTTCAAAGTATTTAAATATCTATATTTACAAGGCTTCAGATCTGTTTATTCAACTTGTATAAGACCCCTATTAAAATATCCCACCATAATTTTCTCTCCTCATCCCTGTAGCGAATTGGCCAGAAGATTAGAATATCCCCAGAGAATTTTTCTTAAAAAAGCCTTAAGAAGATGTAGAGGCTCCACATTGAACTATCCGGAAAGACTAAGACTTTTTGATTTAGAATCCTCAATTGTAAGAAGAGCAAGGTATGATCTATATTTCTTGTTCAGATTAATTTTTGGTGCTTTAGATTGTGAAGTATGCAGGCGTCAAGTATCATTCAGGACATGTGCTAATCTCAGAACCTCTGCCAGATCGAGCTCACTGCGCCTACTAAATGAAGAGAACTACAGACACAATCAATTTTTCTTCTACCGCGTCGTTGCTCTCTGGAACACAATTGCCGATGATAATTCCGAGATCAAAGAAGTCGAAGCCTTCGTCAAGATCCTAGAAGACTCCCCGCTGACCCAATACATAAGCCTACCTTCATTTTTGACTTGACATTTCGAGAAAGCGTCCAAAAAAACCACAGTTCCAAAATTCCCTCTCAAGTTCACCATCATCCATGTCAGCGATAGCCATAACAAGCTATACTTTGATGATAAAGCTAATTCAATTCAATTCAATAACAGGGGTCCAAGGACAGAACCCTGGGGAACCCCTGATGTCACATTAAATTGAGGAGAACGAGTCCTACCAATGCGAACTGAAAAAGTGCGATCTGTCTGATAACAATTGAGATGGTATACCATAATGATAACAATTGAGATGGTATACCATAATGTCTACACTTGTAGAGAAGCTTAGGAATACTAATTGTATCGAAAGCTCGAGAAAAATCGATGACATCGGTGGAAAGTCCACTCCCTAGCGCTCTCGTCCAGTCTTCCTCACACATCAATAAATTGGTGACAACAGAAGCCTTCTCTCGAAAACCGTGCTGATAATTAGACAACACATCGAATCTTTCTAGATGCTCTATAATAGTCTTACGAAGTAGGCGCTCTATTGTCTTCGATGCAGGGGACAATATCGATATGGGCCTATAGGAAGAAGGAGACGAGGATTCTTTGCCTTGTTTAGGAATTGCGGTCACAAAAGAATGTTTCCAAATAGCAGGAGTCGAAGATGTGATAAGACAGAAGTTGTATATGTGGGATAGAGGAACCGAAAGCGAAGAATGACACCTTTTGAACACAAGCTGAGGAATTCCATCGGCACCGGTACTACCCGTGTATTTCCATTTAGACAAAGCACGTGAAACAGTAGACGGAAGAAAGATATTTAGATTAGCCTTAAGGAAGAATGGGATCTCCAGCGGGGCGGGGTAACAAACCGTCATCATGGGTAAAGGAAGAGGCAAACTCAGCTGCTAGTAAGTCACATTTACTTTGAGAGTCAGTCAAAACAGAACCATTTCGATCAATGAGAAAACGAGGAGGATTGGGTTTGGGACGTGTGAGAGAAGAGATATGCCGGTACAAATTACGAGAGGATGAGAGCCTTTTCTTTTCTTGAGGCAGTGCTTATTCCACTTGTTGATTTGTTTAAGTAGATCACAACTAGCTCTTTCATACAGTTTTCGAACAAGTGGGTAACGAATATTGCGAAATAGTGCATCCCTTTCTCTATTTAAAGTAGCAAGGATCTCCGGCGACACTTTTTTGGTGAATTTTTTGTGTACCATCTTTGAACCCTCGAGTAATATTATTTAGCGAACAGAATTTTCTGATTTTTGACATATAGGAGCAAAAAAAGCTGAATTTTTCAGAAATGGAAGTTTTATTTTGATATCTTCAATTTGAACCGAGATATAAACATCTATGATGAGTTTTTGAAAAAGTTCTCAAAACAACTCAGTTTTACCAATTTTTTTGACTATTATCTTCAAAACTTTCAGGTGATTTCTAACTTGCTCTCCGTATTTTTGAAGACGGTGAAAAAAGTTTGATAGTTTTTGGCCCGTAGAGTTCAGTTTGAAAGGGTGATTCCGACTGATTTCAGTGGTACGCTTTTTTTCTCTAAAAAGTATTTTTTGCGTTTTTCAAGTTTTTGTGAGTTTTTTTAAGAAGTTTTAATTTTTTTTCCTAAGGTTTTGAACATGGAGATTTCAGAAAACTTGGTCCTGTAATTTTTAATCGAAGTTTTTATCGAGCTGTATGCAGATTCCCGAGATTTCAGAAAAAAAATTTCGAAAAGTTTTGCCTTTACCTCCTCAGCTACTATCTTTCCACTGGATTTACAATACTGAAAACATGTGTGTCTTGTAGAACAGTTAAAAAGGAATCGAATGATACCTTAACCATTTTTATAGGTTCAGTATAAACTGGTTTTTGGAATGGTTTAAATTGGGTCCTAGAGACGTCATTCTGGTGTCAATATCGAGAGCGAGTTCTTTAATAATTTTTTAAACCAGTTTTTTGAACTTTTTTCGAGACTTTTATAATCTCTTACTGGGTAATCGTGTATGGAGAGTTCAAAAAACTTGGTTTGGTTTACTGATTTCTTTTTTTTAACAGCTTTTTGTGAACCATTCTTTAAAGTTGTTACGTGATGTTTGCTCTTATTTCACTATGAGTTCATTTCTTTTTACTCTTTGTCTCTATCTTCAGTTTTGACGGAGAGGCAGTTGTGAGGATTAATTTTGATCAAATATAGTGCTTTCCAGTGAACAGCTCAAGATATTATTCGGCCTCCAAGAAATTCAGTTCAAAACTTCAACGTTTTGCATTCACTTTGAAATGCTATATGTTGTAGAGTTTGCTACATGAATTCAAGCACTCGTAGCTAAAAAGGTTAAAAAGTGAATTTTCATCATTCGCTCTGTTCGTTGCGGTTGCGTTTCGTTTGCTCTCAAGTTTTGGAAGCAATGGTGAGGAAGGACCGAACCTTCCTTGATCACGAGTAGGATTTTTGTTTAATCTTTTTTTCAGCGTTGTTACCGAGATCGGAAGAGAAGAGAAATGGAGGAGAAATAGAAAGCGGGATCGAAGGTTTCAAGTTAGTTTGTCAGAAATTTGTTACTTTCTAATATGTTATTGTGGGAGAATAAATGTGTTTGCTCAAAGATCTGAACTCTTTCTCTCTCTTCCACTGAGAAAAAGAAGAGCAGAGTGACAAAAAAGGGCACTTCTGCACTTTAGTCACCTTACTACCAGAGGTTCCATGAGGCATACGTCCGACTTATTTACATTTACAAAAAATTATTTTTAAATCAAAATAATTATTTTACATGAAAAATATTTTACATTGAAAAAACGCTTAGGCTTAGGAAGAAGTTTACGCTAACGAGGCCGTACGGCTTAGGCCAGCGAGACCGTATAAAAAAGCCACTCTTATCTGACCCAATTGAACCTCTGGTAGGGGTGACTAAAGTGCAGAAGTGCCAAAACATACCTGACCTAACTTTCGAAATTTTACCCTCTTAGCCACCTTGCTCTACTTTTCATAAAATCAAAGGCTCTTTTTAGCCTTAGAAGCCACGCTTCACTTGACAGGTACTTTTAACTCTTTGTTCGCCAAGGCTCAGGTGAATTTTACGAGGCCGCACGGCTTAGGAACAAGACCACAGCGCTTAGAAACGAGGCCGTAAGTAAAATCAGTTATGCTACTACTGTTTGAATTAACCTAACTATCTTCAAGTATTTTTCAGTTTGTTTTTCTCGCTTAGGTTTATGTAAAGGAAACGCGAACAAGGCCACACGGCTCAGAAACGAGACCGCATAGAAAATTTCTCAAAGTATGAGTTGATTGACTGACAGGGTGTTTCCCTGAACCGCACTGCGGGTACAAAAAAATCTATGCGCTCTTCAAAAACCCCGAAAAACATTGAAATCAATGCGCTCGGAAAAAAATTTTTCTCGGATTTTTTGTAGGGAAATTTTGAATCATTGGAGAAATTAAATGTTGAACTCTGAAATTTTAAAAATCATTGCATCGAAAAAAAGTTGTGCGGGTGCTAAGAAACACCCTGTTGACTGAATACCATTATACACAGTCTGATCTATTTGTTTTCCGTTAATTTGTTTCCCGTTAATTTTTCAGCGTTGTCAACAGAATCGGAAGAGAAAGAAGTGAGGAGAATGAGAACCCTGGATCAAAATCTTTAAGTTAGTTTGTGATGGAGTTATTAAACAAACTATAGCTTCCTCTTAATTAGTTTGTGCTAGAACAAAATTGTTTAGCTTTAAGACCTTCTTAAATTTTTTTCTTACGAAAAAGAAAGGCATAGTGGCCAAGTATACGACCTAATTCTCTGGATTTGGTACTTTGTTACTTGGGGGCCGCACTTTACTTTAGGGGGCAAGGTTACTTTTCACCGATTTGTCAAACAAATAGAGTTGAGCACACTAAAAACACATCAAGAACCGATCCCCCTCCCCCCTCCCCACTTCCCGAAGTGAAACGCCCCCCCCCCCCTAATGTAAGATTGTGCCAAAAAATGCATATATGCATGAGTTTGAACCAACGCATGGTACAGATGGAATGTGTGTTTTAATTGAAAACTAATGAAATATTAGAACAAATTTTTTTTTGCTTTAAGATCTTCTTAAACCTTTTTTCTTACGAAAAAGAAAGCCATAGTGGCCAAGTATACGAAGCTAATTCTCTGGATTTTGTACTTTTTTACTTGGGGGACGCACTTTACTTTAGCGGGCAAGGTTACTTTTCACCGATTTGTCGCGCATAAATGTAAAAAATTAGGTTTGTTTATTTTCATCTATCTGGAGTTCCCCTACGTAATATTCGGGGGGAGGCCGCACTTTACTTGGATGGGCCGCACTTTACTTGGGGGGGTTTATTTTTGACAAATTTAATCATTGAATTGACAAAAAATTCTAATATGAGAAATTTTCTCATGCGGTCTCGTTAGCCTAAGCCGTACGGCCTCGTTAGCGTAACCTTTACCTACGCCTAAGCGAGAAAAAAACAGTGATTATTAGCTGAAAACAGGTAAGCCAAATTACTCAATTTGACTGGATACAACTAAAATATTGTGGCTTATTGTTCTATACCTGAGCGCGCCGCACTTTACTATAGGGGAACGCACTTCACTCTAGGGGGGAAGGGCTTTTGTTTTCAAATGTGTTTCTAAAACTGTATTTAATACACCATTACTCAGTTTTTTGACAGTTTGTTAGTTTACTCGTTTTAGTGGCACTTGTCTGGATTTTCGTATGCTCCTCTCCTCTGCATTTTGCCGCACGATGTTGCTCCAGTCTTTCTCATTTTTCTCTCTTTCTCATCCCTCTCTCGATCAGGCTTAGTAATAGTTTACGCTAACCAGGCCCGACGGCCTAGGTCGATCTTGTCACCAAATGTCTCTCTTTCTCTGCCGCGAGAGAAATATCCGTGACTCCTCCCCGAAGGGGCGGAGTATCGGAGTTTACAACAATCTAGACAAGTACCGTTTCAGTAACCCATATCATAATTTTTTGTTGGCTCTACCTACTTATGTTTCCTATCGGCTTGCATTTTCTGATCTCTTTATATGCTGTGTACAGTCAATGAGATTGGGGTGACATGTCGGGAGGAATTGATAAAAGAGCCTATTTCTTTTTTTTCTGTGAAGTTGTAAATTCTACCCTTGAATTCGTAGATAGTCATTTTTTGAATAGAATTAGAATGTGTTCGTTTTAATGAAATAAAATATTTCACTGTCTCTTAGCGGACCTCCGCTTCAACATTAGCGAATCTTCGGTTTCATTTTATGGGTGATATTTTAGGAAACAGTATTTAGAGACTGCGTATAGTTCAGAAAAAAAGGAGGTTGTGAGCAGGATGTTTCTCTTACCCGCACTGAGGGTAGAAAAATCTATGCGCTTTCCAAAAACCCCGAAAAACACTGAAATCTATGCGCTCGGAAAATTTTTTTATCGGAGTTTTCGTGGGGAAAGTCCAAATCATTGGAAAAATGTAATGTTAAACTCAAATTAAAAAAAAATCTATGCGCATCGAAAAAAGTTGTGCGGGTGCTAAGAAACACCCTGGTTGTGAGGGCCGTGAGCAGGAAGCTTCTCATTTAATATTTGTATTGCAACTTTGTGCTTTTAATATTTTTTTAGGAGTTCTCGCTTAATTTTTTTTGAAATTTACGTTTCGTTTTAGCGTGCTCAAGAATTTTTCCAGAACTGGAGCGGGTTGGGGGGAGGGGTTGAAACATAACGCAGATGTTTTTCCCGAAAAAAATATGTATTGTGAGTTTCACTTAGTTTGCCATTTGTTTTAAGTTTTCTGGAAAATAGAAGTGGGAGAACGATGGCAGCGAAGCTGCCTGAGAGAGGGAGAAAAATAGATCGAGTGCTGCGCAGCGGCGAGTGCTGCGCACTGGCGAGTGCTGCGCACCGGTGAGTGCTGCGCACCGTCGAGTGCTGCGCACCGTCGAGTGCTGCGCACCGTCGAGTGCTGCGCACCATCGAGTGCTGCACACGGTCGATTACTGCGCACCATCGAGTGCTGCACACCATCGAGTGCTGCACACCATCGAGGGCTGCGCACGGTCGAGTGCTGCGCACCATCGAGTGCTGCGCGCCATCTAGGGCTGCGCACGGTCGAGTGCTGCGCACCGTTGACTGCTGCGCCCTTGTGAGGACTCCAGACCGGGGAGGGCCCCTACCCGACGAGGGAGTGGGAAATGAAGGCAGCGAAGCTGCCTGAGAGAGGGAGAAAAAAGATCGAGTGCTGCGCACCGTCGACTGCTGCGCACCGTCGAGTGCTGCGCCCTGGTGAAGACTCCAGACCGGGGGGGCCCCTACCCGACGAGGGAGTGGGAAAACGAAGGCAGTGAAGCTGCCTGAGAGAGGAAGAAAAATTTAAGTGGGAAAACGAAGACAGCGAAGCTGCCTGAGAGAGGGAGAAAAATAGAAGTGGGAAAACGAAGGCAGCTTCGCTGCCTGAGGCAGGGAGACAAGAAGAAGCAGAAAAACGAAGGCAGCGAAGCTGGCTGAGGGAGAGAGAGAGAGAACTGATTGTTTACCCAATAAATAGAAATGAAATCATTAATTTTCTCAACATAGCGAACCAGAGTGTTACTCGATTTGAAAACATTCTCTAGAGTTTTTAGGACACACATCAAAACTTTGTTTATGATTTAGCGGATTCAAAAGTGAAGAATCCAAAAACCTTGTCTTGAAGTCTGAATTTCAGTCTGAAATGAGAATGGATGAGAAGAGGAAGTAGGGGAGGTGGAATGAAGGCAGTAGAGCTGTATGTGTCAGAAACAAGAGGAGAAGTACTACAGAGGTCAATTAGAGGACCAAGCAGCAAAGCCTTTTTAGCCAAGAAAATAGAGAGATGTGAAACGAAGCCAAGAAAATTTTTTTCTTTAGCCAAGAAAATAGAGAGATGTGAAAAAACCTGAGACAGGAAGATGAGGAGAAGTGAGAAAACGAAGGCAGCGAAGCTGCTTGTGGCAGGGAGTGAAGTAGAAGTGGGAGAACGATGGCAGAGAAGCTGCCTGGTGCAGGAAGAATAGGAGAAGCAGAAAAACGAAGGCAGCAAAGCTGCCTGATGAAGGAAGAAAAATAGAAGTGAGGAAAACGAAGGCAGCGAAGCTTCCTGAGACAAGAAGATGAGGAGAAGTGAGAAACGAAGGCAGCGAAGCTGCCTGGGAAAGAAGAAGCAGAAGAAAGAGAAGCAGAAAAACGAAGGCATTGAAGCTCTCTGAGAGAGGGAGGAAAATAGAAGTGGGAAGACAAAGGCAGCGAAGCTAAGTGGGAGGACGAAGGCAGCGAAGCTGCCTGAGGCAGGAAGATGAGAAGAAGAAGAACGAAGGCAGCGAAGCTGCTTGAGGCAGGGAGAAAAGGAGAAGCACAAAACCGAAGGCAGCGAAGCTGCCTGAGGCAGGAAGATGAGAAAAAGAACGAAAGCAGCGAAGCTGCCTGAGGAAGCGAGAAAAGAAGAAGCAGACAAACGAACGCAGCGAAGCTGCCTGAGGAAGGGAGAAAAATAAAAGTGGGAGAACGAAGGCAGCGAAGCTGTCTGAGGCAATGATATAAGGAGGAGCAGAAAAAAGTTCAGAATTGACTAGGCTCTCAGAATGACTTGGCTAACAAGAGAGTGACAAGCGTCCCCGTAGGGAGTGAGGAGAAGTGAGAAAACGAAGGCAGCGAAGCTGCCTGTGGCAGGGAGTGAAGTAGAAGTGGGAGAACGATGGCAGCGAAGCTGCCTGGTGCAGGAAGAAAAGGAGAAGCAGAAAAACAAAGGCATCGAAGCTGCCTGAAGAAGGGAGAAAAATAGAAGTGGGGAAAACGAAGGCAGCGAAGCTGCCTGAGACAGGAAGAGGAGGAGAAGTGAGAAAGAAGAAGCAGAAGAAGGAGACGCAGAAAAAAGAAGGCAGCGAAGCTGCCTGAGAGAGGGAGCAAAATAGAAGTGGGAAAACGAAGGCAGCGAAGCTGCCTGAGAGAGGGAGAAAAGTAGAAAAGGGAAAACGAAGGCAGCGAAGCTGCCTGAGACAGGAAGATGGGGAGAAGTGAGAAACGAAGGCAGCGAAGCTGCCTGAGAAAGAAGAAGCAGAAGAAGGAGAAGCAGAAAAACGAAGGCAGTGAAGCTGTCTGAAGGAGGGAGGAAAATAGAAGTGGGAAAACGAAGGCAGCGAAGCTGCCTGAGAAAGAAGAAGCAGAAGAAGGAAAAGCAGAAAAGCAAACGCAGCTTCGCTGTCTGAGGCAGGGAGACAAGAAGAAGCAGAAAAACGAAGGCAGCGAAGCTGTCTGAGGGAGGGAGAAAAATAGAAGTGGGAGAACGAAGGCAGCGCAGCTGCCTTATGCAGGGAGATAAGGAGAAGCAGAAAAAAAGCTCAGAAATGACTAGGCTTTCAGAATGACTTGGCTAACAAGAAAGTGACAAGCGTCCCCAAAGGGGACGCTAGTCCCTTTCTCTATTTAAAGTAGCAAGGATCTCCGGCGACACTTTTTTGGTGAATTTTTTGTGTACCATCTTTGAACCCTCGAGTAATATTATTTAGCGAACAGAATTTTCTGATTTTTGACATATAGGAGCAAAAAAAGCTGAATTTTTCAGAAATGGAAGTTTTATTTTGATATCTTCATTTTGAACCGAGATATAAACATCTATGATGAGTTTTTGAAAAAGTTCTCAAAACAACTCAGTTTTACCAATTTTTTTGACTATTATATTCAAAACTTTCAGGTGATTTCTAACTTGCTCTCCGTATTTTTGAAGACGGTGAAAAAAGTTAGATAGTTTTTGGCCCGTAGAGTTCAGTTTGAAAGGGTGATTCCGACTGATTTCAGTGGTACGCTTTTTTTCTCTAAAAAGTATTTTTTGCGTTTTTCAAGTTTTTGTGAGTTTTTTAAGAAGTTTTAATTTTTTTTCCTAAGGTTTTGAACATGGAGAATTCAGAAAACTTGGTCCTGTAATTTTTAATCGAAGTTTTTATCGAGCTGTATGCAGATTCCCGAGATTTCAGAAAAAAATTTCGAAAAGTTTTGCCTTTACCTCCTCAGCTACTATCTTTCCACTGGATTTACAATACTGAAAACATGTGTGTCTTGTAGAACAGTTAAAAAGGAATCGAATGATACCCTAACCATTTTTATAGGTTCAGTATAAACTGGTTTTTGGAATGGTTTAAATTGGGTCCTAGAGACGTCATTCTGGTGTCAATATCGAGAGCGAGTTCTTTAATAATTTTTTAAACCAGTTTTTTGAACTTTTTTCGAGACTTTTATAATCTCTTACTGGGTAATCGTGTATGGAGAGTTCAAAAAACTTGGTTTGGTTTACTGATTTCTTTTTTTAACAGCTTTTTGTGAACCATTCTTTAAAGTTGTTACGTGATGTTTGCTCATATTTCACTATGAGTTCATTTCTTTTTACTCTTTGTTTCTATCTTCAGTTTTGACGGAGAGGCAGTTGTGAGGATTAATTTTGATCAAATATAGTGCTTTCCAGTGAACAGCTCAAGATATTATTCGGCCTCCAAGAAATTCAGTTCAAAACTTAAACGTTTTGCATTCACTTTGAAATGCTATATGTTGTAGAGTTTGCTACATGAATTCGAGCACTCGTAGCTAAAAAGGTTAAAAAGTGAATTTTCATCATTCGCTCTGTTCGTTGCGGTTGCGTTTCGTTTGCTCTCAAGTTTTGGAAGCAATGGTGAGGAAGGACCGAACCTTCCTTGATCACGAGTAGGATTTTTGTTTAATCTTTTTTTCAGCGTTGTTACCGAGATCGGAAGAGAAGAGAAATGGAGGAGAAATAGAAAGCGGGATCAAAGGTTTCAAGTTAGTTTGTCAGAAATTTATTACTTTCTAATATGTTATTCAAAATTCAATTCTTTATTCCAATTGTTCATGGTTAAAACGTACAACGGATAACTGTCACGATGTGAGATCAGTGTGGAGGCAAAATACAGTATATTTACAGAGAGAAAAATAAGCATCACAAACGTAAGCGGGACAATTGTACAATATCATCAATAGGCAAATTGATAAGCATTTTCTTGAAAGCTGAGCTAGAAGAAATAGTTACTATTTGGATAGGTAAAGCATTCCACACATTTATAGCACGGGAGGCACAAGTAGTGTGTGACTGCGACAATCTAAACGGTAGACTAATACGAAGAGGATGTGAATTTCTATTATTGTAAGGACACGGTTTGACGAGAAACAAAGTTGAGTAATCAAGCTCAAAATGGCCATGGATACATTTATGTATGAAACAGAGATCTGCTATAGCTCTACGGTGCTCAAGTGTATGGAGACTCAGTAGCTTCAGTCGCGAAGGGTAATCTAGGTTGGTTCTACCGGCTCTATACATCACACGGCGTGTGAAACTGCGTTGAACTCTTTCCAAATCATTGACAAGGCCTATCGAAGTTGGTGACCAAACTTCACTACCATATTCAAGCAAGGGCAGTATATATGACTTGAACGCTCGCATTAAAACTGTGATGGACGATGTTCTGAGGGCTCGAAGGATAAGATTCGCACATTTCGATGATTTTTTAATGACCTGATCTATGTGGTTAGAGAAAGTTAAGGAATTATTGAAATTGATACCTAGATCTTTGACATTGATTGATGAAGGCAAGGTGATGTTATTCATGGAGTAAGTCCTCTTACTGTTGCAAGAGCCACAATGAACGACAGAACACTTCGGAATTGAAATTGTTAGAGACCAGTTATGTGCATAATCTGCTATCGAGTCAATAGCGATTTGCATCAGAGATGAATCATGGGAAATTAATTTAATGTCGTCGGCGTACAAAAAAAGCTGGACATCGGAAGGAATGATGCTAATAATGTCATTAATGAACATTGTGAAGAAAAGAGGGCCGAGTGAGCTGCCCTGTGGTACTCCGTTAGTATACAATTTACTATCGGATAAGCTTGAGTCAATTAGGACTTGCGAACTTCTATTCTTGAGAAATGATTGAATTAGTGATAAAAGAGAGGAGTTAATTCCTAGTGAGGCAAGTTTATGAATAAGAAACCGGTGATCAATCACGTCAAAGGCTTTCGAGAAATCGATCATGCAAATGTCAAAAGGCTTCTTGCGGTTAGTGAGAGAAAGGCACAGTGAGTGAGATTCAACTAAAGAGGTTATTGTTGAACGTTTCTTTCTAAAACCAGATTGTCTAGAGCATAAAAGGTTATTGGTTTCGAGGTGAGTGTAAATAAGATTATACAAATGTTTTTCAAAAAGCTTAGAGAAAGAACAGACAAGAGTTATGGGTCTAAAATTGTTAACAACAGAAGTGTTCCCTTTCTTGTGAATGGGTATAATGATACCTTTTTTCCAGTTACTAGGGAAGTATCCGAGTGTTAAACAGTTTGAAAAGATAATCGATACAGGAATTGTTAAAGACTCATTGCAGTTTTTAATGAAAATATTTGGTATGCCATCAGGTGAAGTGTTGGTTTTGGGAAGCATTTTACGGATCAAGTTATGAATCTCCAATGGGGACACAATGTAAGTTGGTGAGAGGAATGATGAGCAGTTAGGCAGAGGAAGCGGACCTTCTAATGGAATGCTAACAATAGAATCGAAAAAGTCCGAAAAAGCCTTAGCTTTCTCAACAGAGTTGGTAAGGACAACATCATCAATTATAAGTGCGGAATTGACAGGTTTCTTTTTTATGCGATTTGCCAGCGTACGAAAGAAAAGTTTGTAATTCTTAGGCAAGGCTAGATTCTCTTCACGTTCACTTTCAAATTTCAGAACTTCCCTATGGAGTTTACGACAAGCTCTTGAAGTACTTGAAGATGTTACTGATCGCTTCTTACTTCTCAAAAGATAGCTGTAAATCTGTCGAATTTTTTTGGGATACTGTAGATGAGGTTTGAGTGAACGTTTGTTAGGGACATGCTCAGATATGAGGTTGTTGAGAGTATTGGTTAGTAATACAACACATTCATCAATGGTGAGAGAGGAAAACAAAAAGGTCCAGTCGATACGGACAATAGCGGAATTTATTGACAACCAATCGGCTTTCTTCCAATCGGATCGACAATGTAAGGGATGGTATTTCGAGACTCGACTGTTGGTTATAGAGAAAGAAATAGAGGCATGATCACTCGTAGAAATAGGAGGCTGAGTACTGCATTTCATAATGATTGGTTGGTTAGAGAAGACATAGTCTAAGATGTTGGATATGCGAGTGGGTGTGAGTACATACTGGGTTAAGTGGTGGTCGCTGGCAAATTGTAAGAAACACTCTGAAATATGACAATTACGAATTGTAGTTAGTGATTGCCAGTCAATATTTGGTAAATTTAGGTCACCGCAAATGATAGTAGGGTAGGGAAGTGAGCAGTGAGAGGAGAGAAAAGAGGTTAGATCAATCATGCTGTTAATGGATGTTGTAGGAGAACGATAGCAGCTAATGAGTCTGATCGATGAAAAAGGCAGAGAAATACTAGAATTAGGGAAAACATCAATAATTACACATTCAATGTTGTGTTCGGAATATTGAGAGATGAGCACAGAAGAGAAAGAGTCATGGACTAGAATCGCTACTCCACCCCCGCGTCCAGTACAACGATCACTTCTAAACACATCGAAAGGGAGTCCATCGGTTAGTATAGAATCAGGATCAGTATCTTCCAGCCACGTCTCCGAGACAAAGAATATATAACATTTGGAGGATCTGAGCAAATGGTACACATCATACAGTTTGTTCTTAACAGAACGAGCATTAAAACTATGACATAATATGGAATGAGGGGATCTCACATCGTTCATGTCCTAGGGAGAGTACCTTTTCGGGGCCACTATCCTTCGACTGCGAGAGGGCTGGTTGAGAGCGTTCTTGCTGGTTGAGAGCGTTATTGTGGGAGAATAAATGTGTTTGCTTAAAGATCTGAACTCTTTCTCTCTCTTCCACTGAGAAAAAGAAGAGCAGATTGACAAAAAAGGGCACTTCTGCACTTTAGTCACCTTACTACCAGAGGTTCCATGAGGCATACGTCCGACTTATTTACATTTACAAAAAATTATTTTTAAATCAAAATAATTAATTTTACATGAAAAATATTTTACATTGAAAAAACGCTTAGACTTAGGAAGAAGTTTACGCTAACGAGGCCGTACGGCTTAGGCCAGCGAGACCGTATAAAAAAGCCACTCTTATCTGACCCAATTGAACCTCTGGTAGGGGTGACTAAAGTGCAGAAGTGCCAAAACATACCTGACCTAACTTTCGAAATTTTACCCTCTTAGCCACCTTGCTCTACTTTTCATAAAATCAAAGGCTCTTTTTAGCCTTAGAAGCCACGCTTCACTTGACAGGTACTTTTAACTCTTTGTTCGCCAAGGCTAAGGTGAATTTTACGAGGCCGCACGGCTTAGGAACAAGACCATAGCGCTTAGAAACGAGGCCGTAAGTAAAATCAGTTATGCTACTACTGTTTGAATTAACCTAACTATCTTCAAGTATTTTTCAGTTTGTTTTTCTCGCTTAGGTTTATGTAAAGGAAACGCGAACAAGGCCACACGGCTCAGAAACGAGACCGCATAGAAAATTTCTCAAAGTATGAGTTGATTGACTGACAGGGTGTTTCCCTGAACCGCACTGCGGGTACAAAAAAATCTATGCGCTCTTCAAAAACCCCGAAAAACATTGAAATCAATGCGCTCGGAAAAAATTTTTTCTCGGATTTTTTGTAGGGAAATTTTGAATCATTGGAGAAATTAAATGTTGAACTCTGGAATTTTAAAAATCATTGCATCGAAAAAAAGTTGTGCGGGTGCTAAGAAACACCCTGTTGACTGAATACCATTATACACAGTCTGATCTATTTGTTTTCCGTTAATTTGTTTCCCGTTAATTTTTCAGCGTTGTCAACAGAATCGGAAGAGAAAGAAGTGAGGAGAATGAGAACCCTGGATCAAAATCTTAAAGTTAGTTTGTGATGAAGTTATTAAACAAACTATAGCTTCCTCTTAATTAGTTTGTGCTAGAACAAAATTGTTTAGCTTTAAGACCTTCTTAAATTTTTTTCTTACGAAAAAGAAAGGCATAGTGGCCAAGTGTACGACCTAATTCTCTGGATTTGGTACTTTGTTACTTGGGGGCCGCACTTTACTTTAGGGGGCAAGGTTACTTTTCACCGATTTGTCAAAAGACGCACTTTACTTTAGCGGGCAAGGTTACTTTTCACCGATTTGTCGCGCATAAATGTAAAAAATTAGGTTTGCTTATTTTCATCTATCTGGAGTTCCCCTACGTAATATTCGGGGGGAGGCCGCACTTTACTTGGATGGGCCGCACTTTACTTGGGGGGGTTTATTTTTGACAAATTTAATCATTGAATTGACAAAAAATTCTAATATGAGAAATTTTCTCATGCGGTCTCGTTAGCCTAAGCCGTACGGCTTCGTTAGCGTAACCTTTACCTACGCCTAAGCGAGAAAAAACAGTGATTATTAGCTGAAAACAGGTAAGCCAAATTACTCAATTTGACTGGATACAACTAAAATATTGTGGCCTATTGTTCTATACCTGAGCGCGCCGCACTTTACTATAGGGGAACGCACTTCACTCTAGGGGGGAAGGGCTTTTGTTTTCAAATGTGTTTCTAAAACTGTATTTAATACACCATTACTCAGTTTTTTGACAGTTTGTTAGTTTACTCGTTTTAGTGGCACTTGTCTGGATTTTCGTATGCTCCTCTCCCCTGCATTTTGCCGCACGATGTTGCTCCAGTCTTTCTCATTTTTCTCTCTTTCTCATCCCTCTCTCGCTCAGGCTTAGTAATAGTTTACGCTAACCAGGCCCGACGGCCTAGGTCGATCTTGTCACCAAATGTCTCTCTTTCTCTGCCGCGAGAGAAATATCCGTGACTCCTCCCCGAAGAGGCGGAGTATCGGAGTTTACAACAATCTAGACAAGTACCGTTTCAGTAACCCATATCATAATTTTTTGTTGGCTCTACCTACTTATGTTTCCTATCGGCTTGCATTTTCTGATCTCTTTATATGCTGTGTACAGTCAATGAGATTGGGGTGACATGTCGGGAGGAATTGATAAAAGAGCCTATTTCTTTTTTTTCTGTGAAGTTGTAAATTCTACCCTTGAATTCGTAGATAGTCATTTTTTGAATAGAATTAGAATGTGTTCGTTTTAATGAAATAAAATATTTCACTGTCTCTTAGCGGACCTCCGCTTCAACATTAGCGAATCTTCGGTTTCATTTTATGGGTGATATTTTAGGAAACAGTATTTAGAGACTGCGTATAGTTCAGAAAAAAAGGAGGTTGTGAGCAGGATGTTTCTCTTACCCGCACTGAGGGTAGAAAAATCTATGCGCTTTCCAAAAACCCCGAAAAACACTGAAATCTATGCGCTCGGAAATTTTTTTTATCGGAGTTTTCGTGGGGAAAGTCCAAATCATTGGAAAAATGTAATGTTAAACTCAAATTAAAAAAAAATCTATGCGCATCGAAAAAAGTTGTGCGGGTGCTAAGAAACACCCTGGTTGTGAGGGCCGTGAGCAGGAAGCTTCTCATTTAATATTTGTATTGCAACTTTGTGCTTTTGATATTTTTTAGGAGTTCTCGCTTAATTTTTTTTGAAATTTACGTTTCGTTTTAGCGTGCTCAAGAATTTTTCCAGAACTGGAGCGGGTTGGGGGGAGGGGTTGAAACATAACGCAGATGTTTTTCCCGAAAAAAATATGTATTGTGAGTTTCACTTAGTTTGCCATTTGTTTTAAGTTTTCTGGAAAATAGAAGTGGGAGAACGATGGCAGCGAAGCTGCCTGAGAGAGGGAGAAAAATAGATCGAGTGCTGCGCAGCGGCGAGTGCTGCGCACCGGCGAGTGCTGCGCACCGGTGAGTGCTGCGCACCGACGAGTGCTGCGCACCGTCGAGTGCTGCGCACCGTCGAGTGCTGCGCACCGTCGAGTGCTGCGCACCGTCGAGTGCTGCGCACCGTCGAGGGCTGCGCACCATCGAGGGCTGCACACGGTCGATTACTGCGCACCATCGAGTGCTGCACACCATCGAGTGCTGCACACCATCGAGGGCTGCGCACGGTCGAGTGCTGCGCACCATCGAGTGTTGCGCGCCATCGAGGGCTGCGCACGGTCGAGTGCTGCGCACCGTTGACTGCTGCGCCCTTGTGAGGACTCCAGACCGGGGAGGGCCCCTACCCGACGAGGGAGTGGGAAATGAAGGCAGCGAAGCTGCCTGAGAGAGGGAGAAAGAAGATCGAGTGCTGCGCACCGTCGACTGCTGCGCACCGTCGAGTGCTGCGCCCTGGTGAAGACTCCAGACCGGGGAGGGCCCCTACCCGACGAGGGAGTGGGAAAACGAAGGCAGTGAAGATGCCTGAGAGAGGAAGAAAAATATAAGTGGGAAAACGAAGACATCGAAGCTGCCTGAGAGAGGGAGAAAAATAGAAGTGGGAAAACGAAGGCAGCTTCGCTGCCTGAGGCAGGGAGACAAGAAGAAGCAGAAAAACGAAGGCAGCGAAGCTGGCTGAGGGAGGGAGGAAAATATAAATGGGAAAACGAAAGCAGCGAAGCTGTCTGAGACGGGGAGACAAGAAGAAGCAGAAAAAAGAAGGCAGCGAAGCTGGTAGAGGGAGGGAGGAAAATAGAAATGGGAAAACGAAAGCAGCGAAGCTGTCTGTGGCAGGGAGACAAGAAGAAGCAGAAAAACGAAGGTTGGGGGAAGGGGTTGAAACATAACGCAGATGTTTTTTCCCGAAAAATTATATATATATTGTGAGTTTCACTTAGTTTACCATTTGTTTTAAGTTTTCTGGAAAATAGAAGTGGAAAAACGAAGGCAGCGAAGCTGCCTGACGCAGGGAGAACATTAGAAGTGGGAGGACGAAGGCAGCGAAGCTGCATGAGGCAGGGAGATAAGGAGAAGCAGAAAAAAGTTCAGAATTGACTAGGCTCTCCGAATTACTTGGCTAACAAGAAAGTGACAAGCGTTCCCAAAGGGAACGCTATCCTTATCATTTAGACGAGTAAGGGAAAAATTCCTCTGTCCCGTCTTTCTTTCTTTATAACTTTTTCAAAGCTTATTGCTGCGTTTCTACAGAACGATCTTTTCTGATTTTCACAAATGTTATATTTTGATGTTCAAGGAGTGATGTCTAAAATTTTTGGGTTTAAATTTTCGATTAAATTGAGTTTGAATTTATTAAAGGAATTTCTGTATTTCTCTCAAATCTAGCGATTATTTCCCAATGCGATACGCTATTTTGCGGTCGATTTTATTTTTTTACCAAGATCCCTTTAAACCCCAGGCTATCATTCTCCTTAGAACTTTGGTAAACCATTTCCACACCTTTGATAGTTTTCGACATTGCGGATCTCATGATACTGAACTTATGAAATATTTTTCAGTATTGACCGAAATTTCCGAGTTTTAAACTGATGTTTTTCAATAATTTTTTTTCTCAAATTTTTGATATCCATTCGTTAGCATTTTCAGATATGTTGTTAAGAATACTTCTATGAACATCTCTCTATGTTCACTTTTTCATTTACTTCAGAATTCAGAAACTTATCATCACTTAAAGTTGAAAAGGTTAATTGTCATCACTACGCTCTTTTTCATGCGTTGCGTGTTCTCTTTCTTCCCTTTTGGCATTAATGCTTAGGAAAGAGCAGGCTATCTTGAGCTCTACTTTGGAAATACTCACGATTGAGGTTTTTTTCTAAACGATTGTGCTTTTAATATTTTTTTAGGAGTTCCCCCGTGTTTATTTTAAATTCACGTTTCGTTAAAACAAAAAATGAAAAAAGTTTTCCCTGATTTGAGCAGTAAAAATAAATTCGATTTGTGGCACTTTTTTACTTCGCCGTAGGCTCTTCCCCCCCCTTGCTGCACGATGTTGCTCCTGATCTTTCTTATTTTCCTCCCTTACTAATATCTCACCCTGTTAATTTTAGGGAAGAGGGGGAGGAGCCTACAGCGAAGCAAAAAAAAAAACCCCGATTTGTTTTAAAGAATTTTTTCTCGAAAAACTTCTTCGTTCACAAAATTATAATTTTTTTTATTATCATCTTTTTATATCTGAGAAATCGGCACTATGTTACTTAGGGGAGGCCGCACTTCACTTGGATGGGCCGCACTTTACTCGGAAGGGGTTTATTTTTTGACAAATTTAGTGATTGAATTGACAAAAAATTATTAACATGAGAAATTTTCTCATGCGGTCTCGTTAGCCTAAGCCGTACGGCCTCGTTAGCGTAATCTTTACCTAAGCCTAAGCGAGAAAAAAACAGTGACGATTAACGGAAAACAGGTCAGCCAATAATTCTTATACGTTATATGGTTTTGAAGAACAAATTATTGTGTGTTTGAAATACGATTTTGCGTGCCGGGTTTTTTTCTGCGTCATATTTTTCTTTTTTCTAAATTTATAATGAATTAAGTTGTCTTAGCTGTTTTCAGCCAATATTTACTGTTTGTTTTGCTTAGGCTTAAATAAAGGGGCCCAATTTAACGTAGCGGGCCGCACTTTACTCTAGGGGGGGGGCGCACTTCACTCTAGGGGGGATGGGCTTTTGTTTTTAAGTGTGTTTCTAAAACTGTATTTAATACATCATTTATGTATTAATACATCTGCTGGTTTGCCTCCTGGGGAGGGTTCGCCTTCCCCCCTCCCCCCCAATCTTATCATTTATTTCTCTCTCTAAACTTTACTGTTGCTTTTTATAAATAATATTATTCACGAATTTTTTTTCTCTGACATTGATGTAACATCTTCTTGATGCATGAATAAATGAATAAACAAATTTATTTAGTTTTTTGACAGTTTGTTAGTTTACTCGATTTAGTGGCAATTGCCTGGATTTTATTATGCTCCTCTCCCCTGCATTTTGCTGCACGATATTGCTTTAGTCTTTCTCATCCCTCTCTCGCTTAGGCTTAGTAATAGTTTACGCTAACCAGGCCCGACGGCTTAGGACAGGGAGAGAAGGAGAAAAACAAAGGCAGCGAAGCTGCCCGATTCTGGGATTAAACGATAAGCAAGCAAACGAAGAAAGTTGAGCTGCCTGAGGCAGGAAGAAAAGGTGAAGAAGAGCAACTAAGGCAGCGAAGCTGGCTGTGGCAGTAAAAGAAGGAGAAGCAGATAAAATGAGGCATCGAAGCTGCCAGATCTAGGCAAAACAATAGAAATGGGAAAACGAAGGCCGGGAGAAAGGAGAATCAGAAAAACGAAGGCAGCGAAGCTGGCTGAGGGAGTGAGAAAATTAGAAGTGGGAAAACGAAGGCAGCGAAGCTGGCTGAGGGAAGGAGAGAAATAGAACTGGGAAAACGAAGGCAGCGAAGCTGCCTGATGGAGGGAGAAAAAAAAAAGAAGTGGGAAAACAAAGGCAGCGAAGCTGTCTGAGGCAGGAAGATGATATGAAGAAGAACGAAGGCAGCGAAGTTGCCTGAGGCAGGGAGAAAAAGAGAAGCAGAAAAACGAAGGCAGCGAAGCTGCCTGAGGCAGGGAGAAAAGGAGAAGCACAAAAACGAAGGCAGTGAAGCTGCCTGAGGCAGGAAGATGAGAAGAAGAAGAAGAACGAAGGCAGCGAAGCTGCCTGAGGCAGGGAGGAAAGGAGAAGCACAAAAACGAAGAGAGCGGAGCTGCCTGAGGCAGGGAGATGAGAAGAAGATGAACGAAGGCAGCGAAGCTAAGGAGAACCAAAACTGAACAAAGACAGCGAAGCTGCCTGAGCCCGAAAAAGGAAAGGAAACGCTTAGAAACTGAAGCAGAGAAGTCTGTGAATCACTTGGCTAACAAGAAAGTGACAAGCGTCCCCAAAGGGGACGCTAGTCCCTTTCTCTATTTAAAGTAGCAAGGATCTCCGGCGACACTTTTTTGGTGAATTTTTTGTGTACCATCTTTGAACCCTCGAGTAATATTATTTAGCGAACAGAATTTTCTGATTTTTGACATATAGGAGCAAAAAAAGCTGAATTTTTCAGAAATGGAAGTTTTATTTTGATATCTTCATTTTGAACCGAGATATAAACATCTATGATGAGTTTTTGAAAAAGTTCTCAAAACAACTCAGTTTTACCAATTTTTTTGACTATTATCTTCAAAACTTTCAGGTGATTTCTAACTTGCTCTCCGTATTTTTGAAGACGGTGAAAAAAGTTAGATAGTTTTTGGCCCGTAGAGTTCAGTTTGAAAGGGTGATTCCGACTGATTTCATTTTTCTCTTATTTCACTATGAGTTCATTTCTTTTTACTCTTTGTTTCTATCTTCAGTTTTGACGGAGAGGCAGTTGTGAGGATTAATTTTGATCAAATATAGTGCTTTCCAGTGAACAGCTCAAGATATTATTCGGCCTCCAAGAAATTCAGTTCAAAACTTCAACGTTTTGCATTCACTTTGAAATGCTATATGTTGTAGAGTTTGCTACATGAATTCGAGCACTCGTAGCTAAAAAGGTTAAAAAGTGAATTTTCATCATTCGCTCTGTTCGTTGCGGTTGCGTTTCGTTTGCTCTCAAGTTTTGGAAGCAATGGTGAGGAAGGACCGAACCTTCCTTGATCACGAGTAGGATTTTTGTTTAATCTTTTTTTCAGCGTTGTTACCGAGATCGGAAGAGAAGAGAAATGGAGGAGAAATAGAAAGCGGGATCGAAGGTTTCAAGTTAGTTTGTCAGAAATTTATTACTTTCTAATATGTTATTGTGGGAGAATAAATGTGTTTGCTTAAAGATCTGAACTCTTTCTCTCTCTTCCACTGAGAAAAAGAAGAGCAGAGTGACAAAAAAGGGCACTTCTGCACTTTAGTCACCTTACTACCAGAGGTTCCATGAGGCATACGTCCGACTTATTTACATTTACAAAAAATTATTTTTAAATCAAAATAATTATTTTTACATGAAAAATATTTTACATTGAAAAAACGCTTAGGCTTAAAAAGAAGTTTACGCTAACGAGGCCGTACGGCTTAGGCCAGCGAGACCGTATAAAAAAGCCACTCTTATCTGACCCAATTGAACCTCTGGTAGGGGTGACTAAAGTGCAGAAGTGCCAAAACATACCTGACCTAACTTTCGAAATTTTACCCTCTTAGCCACCTTGCTCTACTTTTCATAAAATTAAAGGCTCTTTTTAGCCTTAGGGGCCACGCTTCACTTGACAGGAGTCAGGTACTTTTAACTCTTTGTTCGCCAAGGCTCAGGTGAATTTTACGAGGCCGTACGGCTTAGGAACAAGACCATAGCGCTTAGAAACGAGGCCGTAAGTAAAATCAGTTACGCTACTACTGTTTGAATTAACCTAACTATTTTCAAGTATTTTTCAGTTTGTTTTTCTCGCTTAGGTTTATGTAAAGGAAACGCGAACAAGGCCACACGGCTCAGAAACGAGACCGCATAGAAAATTTCTCAAAGTATGAGTTGATTGACTGAGTATGAGTCTCAAAGTATGAGTGTTTCCCTGAACCGCACTGCGGGTACAAAAAAATCTATGCGCTCTTCAAAAACCCCGAAAAACATTGAAATCAATGCGCTCGGAAAAAAAATTTTCTCGGATTTTTTGTAGGGAAATTTTGAATCATTGGAGAAATTAAATGTTGAGCTCTGAAATTTTAAAAATCATTGCATCGAAAAAAAGTTGTGCGGGTGCTAAGAAACACCCTGTTGACTGAATACCATTATACACAGTCTGATCTATTTGTTTTCCGTTAATTTGTTTCCCGTTAATTTTCCAGCGTTGTCAACAGAATCGGAAGAGAAAGAAGTGAGGAGAATGAGAACCCTGGATCAAAATCTTTAAGTTAGTTTGTAATGGAGTTATTAAACAAACTATAGCTTCCTCTTAATTAGTTTGTACTAGAACAAAATTGTTTAGCTTTAATACCTTCTTAAATTTTTTTCTTACGAAAAAGAAAGGCATAGTGGCCAAGTATACGACCTAATTCTCTGGATTTGGTACTTTGTTACTTGGGGGCCGCACTTTACTTCAGGGGGCAAGGTTACTTTTCACCGAGTTGTCAAAAAATAGAGTTTGAACACACTAAAAACACATATAGTACTGATCCCCCCCTCCCCCCCTCCCCACTTCCCGAAGGGAAACGCCCCTCCCCCCCTAATGTAAGATTGTGCCAAAAAATGCATATATGCATGAGTTTGAACCAACGCATGGTACAGATGCGTTGGTTCAGATGGAATGTAGATGTGTGTTTTAATAAGGTACAGATGGAATGTGTGTTTTAATTAAAAACTAATGAAATATTAGAACAAAATTTTTTTTGCTTTAAGATCTTCTTAAACCTTTTTTCTTACGAAAAAGAAAGCCATAGTGGCCAAGTATACGAAGCTAATTCTCTGGATTCTGTACTTTTTTACTTGGGGGACGCACTTACTTTAGCGGGCAAGGTTATTTTTCACCGATTTGTCGCGCATAAATGTAAAAAATTAGGTTTGCTTTTTTTCATCTATCTGGAGTTCCCCTACGTAATATTCGGGGGGAGGCCGCACTTCACTTGGATGGGCCGCACTTTACTTGGGGGGGGTTTATTTTGACAAATTTAATCATTGAATTGACAAAAACTTCTAATATGAGAAATTTTCTCATGCGGTCTCGTTAGCCTAAGCCGTACGGCCTCGTTAGCGTAACCTTTACCTACGCCTAAGCGAGAAAAAAACAGTGATTATTAGCTGAAAACAGGTAAGCCAAATTACTCAATTTGACTGGATACAACTAAAATATTGTGGCTTATTGTTCTATACCTGAGCGCACCGCACTTTACTATAGGGGAACGCACTTCACTCTAGGGGGGAAGGGCTTTTGTTTTTAAATGTGTTTCTAAAACTGTATTTAATACACCATTACTCAGTTTTTTGACAGTTTGTTAGTTTACTCGTTTTAGTGGCACTTGTCTGGATTTTCGTATGCTCCTCTCCCCTGCATTTTGCCGCACGATGTTGCTCCAGTCTTTCTCATTTTTCTCTCTTTCTCATCCCTCTCTCGCTTAGGCTTAGTAATAGTTTACGCTAACCAGGCCCGACGGCCTAGGTCGATCTTGTCACCAAATGTCTCTCTTTCTCTGCCGCGAGAGAAATATCCGTGACTCCTCCCCGAAGGGGCAGAGTATCGGAGTTTACAACAATCTAGACAAGTACCGTTTCAGTAACCCATATCATAATTTTTTGTTGGCTCTACCTACTTATGTTTCCTATCGGCTTGCACTTTCTGATCTCTTTATATGCTGTGTACAGTCAATGAGATTGGGGTGACATGTCGGGAGGAATTGATAAAAGAGCCTATTTCTTTTTTTTTTCTGTGAAGTTGTAAATTCT
Source organism: Allodiplogaster pararmata (assembly GCA_964056735.1). Lineage (NCBI taxonomy): Eukaryota > Metazoa > Nematoda > Chromadorea > Rhabditida > Diplogasteridae > Allodiplogaster > Allodiplogaster pararmata. Next base: position 1,300,430 of record OZ057406.1, read on the forward strand.
ACCCTTGAATTCGTAGATAGTCATGTTTTTGAACAGATAGTGTTCGTTTTAATGAAATAAAATATTTCACTGTCTCTTAGCGGACCTCCGCTTCAACTTTAGCGAATCTTCGGTTTCATTTTATGGGCGATATTTTAGAAAACAGTATTTAGAGACTGCGTATAGTTCAGAAAAAAAGGAAGTTGTGAGCAGGATGTTCTCTTACCCGCACTGAGGGTAAAAAAATCTATGCGCTTTCCAAAAACCCCGAAAAACACTGAAATCTATGCGCTCGGAAAATTTTTTTATCGGAGTTTTCGTGGGGAAAGTCCAAATCATTGGAAAAATGTAATGTTTAACTCAAATTTTAAAAAACCTATGCGCATCGAAAAAAGTTGTGCGGGTGCTAAGAATCACCCTTGTTGTGAGGGCCGTGAGCAGGAAGCTTCTCATTTAATATTTGTATATCAACTTTGTGCTTTTGATATTTTTTAGGAGTTCTCGCTTAATTTTTTTTCAAATTTACGTTTCGTTTTAGCGTGCTCAAGAATTTTTCCAGAACTGGAGTGGGTTGAGGGAGGGGTTGAAACATAACGCAGATGTTTTTCCCGAAAAAAATATGTATTGTGAGTTTCACTTAGTTTGCCATTTGTTTTAAGTTTTTCTGGAAAATAGAAGTGGGAGAACGATGGCAGCGAAGCTGCCTGAGAGAGGGAGAAAAATAGATCGAGTGCTGCGCAGCGGCGAGTGCTGCGCACCGGTGAGTGCTGCGCACCGACAAGTGCTGCGCACCGACGAGTGCTGCGCACCGTCGAGTGCTGCGCACCGTCGAGTGCTGCGCACCATCGAGGGCTGCACACGGTCGATTACTGCGCACCATCGAGTGCTGCACACCATCGAGGGCTGCGCACGGTCGAGTGCTGCGCACCATCGAGTGCTGCGCACGGCCGAGTGCTGCGCACCATCGAGGGCTGCGCACCATCGAGGGCTGCGCACCATCGAGGGCTGCGCACGGTCGAGTGCTGCGCACCGTCGACTTCTGCGCCCTGGTGAGGACTCCAGACCGGGGAGGGCCCCTACCCGACGAGGGAGTGGGAAATGAAGGCAGCGAAGCTGCCTGAGAGAGGGAGAAAAAAGATCGAGTGCTGCGCACCGTCGACTGCTGCGCACCGTCGAGAACGAAGGCAGCTTCGCTGCCTGAGGCAGGGAGACAAGAAGAAGCAGAAAAAAGAAGGCAGCGAAGCTGGTAGAGGGAGGGAGGAAAATAGAAATGGGAAAACGAAAGCAGCGAAGCTGTCTGAGGCAGGGAGACAAGAAGAAGCAGAAAAACGAAGGTTGGGGGAAGGGGTTGAAACATAACGCAGATGTTTTTTTCCCGAAAAATTATATATATATTGTGAGTTTCACTTAGTTTACCATTTGTTTTAAGTTTTCTGGAAAAAAGAAGTGGAAAAACGAAGGCAGCGAAGCTGCCTGACGCAGGGAGAACATTAGAAGTGGGAGGACGAAGGCAGCGAAGCTGCATGAGGCAGGGAGATAAGGAGAAGCAGAAAAAACTTCAGAATTGACTAGGCTCTCCGAATTACTTGGCTAACAAGAAAGTGACAAGCGTCCCCAAAGGGGACGCTAGTCCTTATCATTTAGACGAATAAGGGAAAAATTCCTCTGTCCGGTCTATCTTTCTTTATAAATTTTTCAAAGCTTATTGCAGCGTTTCTGCCGAACGGTATTTTCTGATTTTTACAAATGTTATATTTTGATGTTCAACGAGTGATGTTTAAAATTTTTGTGTTTCAATTTTCGATTAAAATTGAGTTTGAATTTATTAAAGGAATTTCTGTAATTCTCTCGAATCTAGCGATTATTTCCCAATGCGATACGCTATTTTGCGGTCGAATTTATTTTTTTACCAAGATCCCTTTAAACCCCAGGCTATCATTCTCCTTAGAACTTTGGTAAACCATTTCCACACCTTTGATAGTTTTCGACATTGCGGATCTCATGATACTGAACTTATGAAATATTTTTCAGTATTGACCGAAATTTCCGAGTTTTAAACTGATGTTTTTCAATAATTTTTTTCTCATCTTTTTGATATCCATTCGTGAGCATTTACAGATATGTTGTTAAGAAATCTTCTATGAACATCTCTCTATGTTCACTTTTTCATTTACTTCAGAATTCAGAAACTTATCATCACTTAAAGTTGAAAAGGTTAATTGTCATCACTACGCTCTTTTTCATGCGTTGCGTGTTCTCTTTCTTCCCTTTTGGCATTAATGCTTAGGAAAGAGCAGGCTATCTTGAGCTCTACTTTGGAAATACTCACGATTGAGGTTTTTTTCTAAACGATTGTGCTTTTAATATTTTTTTAGGAGTTCCCGCGTGTTTATTTTAAATTCACGTTTCGTTAAAACAAAAAATGAAAAAAGTTTTCACTGATTTGAGCAGTAAAAAGAAATTCGATTTATGGCACTTTTTTACTTCGCCGTAGGCTCTTCCCCCTTGTATTTTGCTGCACGATGTTGCTCCTGATCTTTCTCATTTTCCTCCCTTACTAATCCCTCTTCCTGTTAATTTTAGGGAAGAGGGGGAGGAGCCTACTACGAAGTAAAAAAAAATACCCGATTTCTTTTAAAGAATTTTTTTCTCGAAAAACTTCTTCGTTCACAAAGTTATAAATTTTTTTATTAATATCTTTTTATATCTGAGAAATTGGCACTATGTTACTTAGGGGAGGCCACACTTTACTTGGATGGGCCGCACTTTACTTGGAAGGGGTTTATTTTTTGACAAATTTTGTGATTGAATTGACAAAAAATTATTAACATGAGAAATTTTCTCATGCGGTCTCGTTAGCCTAAGCCGTACGGCCTCGTTAGCGTAATCTTTACCTAAGCCTAAGCGAAAAAAACAGTGAATATCAACTGAAAACAGGTCAGCCAATAATTCTTATACGTTATATGGTTTTGAAGAACAAATTATTGTGTGTTTGAAATACGATTTTGCGTTCCGGGTTTTTTTCTGCGTCATATTTTTCTTTTTTCTAAAATTATAATGAAGTAAGTTGTCTTAGCTGTTTTCAGCCAATATTTACTGTATCTTTTTTTTCCTCTAAATTTTACTGTTGCTTTTTATAAATAATATTATTCACGCATTTTTTCTCTGACATTGATGTAACATCTTCTTGATGTATGAATAAATAAATAAATAAATTTACTTAGTTTTTTTTGACAGTTTGTTAGTTTACTCGATTTAGTGGCAATTGCCTGGATTTTATTATGCTCCTCTCCCCTGCATTTTGCTGCACGATATTGCTTCAGTCTTTATCATCCCTCTCTCGCTTAGGCTTAGTAATAGTTTACGCTAACCAGGCCCGACGGCTTAGGACAGGGAGAGAAGGAGAAAAACAAAGGCAGCGAAGCTGCCCAATTCTGGGATTAAACGATAAGCAGGCAAACGAAGAAAGTGGAGCTGCCTGAGGCAGGAAGAAAAGGTGAAGAAGAACAACTAAGGCAGCGAAGCTGGCTGTGGCAGTAAAAGAAGGAGAAGCAGATAAAATGAGGCATCGAATTTGCCAGATGTAGGCAAAACAATAGAAAGAGGAAAACGAAGGCCGGGAGAAAGGAGAAGCAGAAAAACGAAGGCAGCGAAGCTGGCTGAGGGAGGGAGAAAATTAGAAGTGGGAAAACGAAGGCAGCGAAGCTGGCTGAGGGAGGGAGAAAAATAGAACTGGGAAAACGAAGGCAGCGAAGCTGCCTGATGGAGGGAGAAAAATAGAAGTGGGAAAACGAAGGCAGCGAAGCTGCCTGATGGAGGGAGAAAAATATCAGCACAAAAGCGAAGGCAGCGAAGCTGTCTGAGGCAGGAAGATGAGAAGAAGAAGAACGGAGGCAGCGAAGCTGCCTGAGGCAGGGAGAAAAGGAGAAGCAGACAAACGAAGGCAGCGAAGCTAAGGAGAACCAAAACTGAACAAAGACAACGAAGCTGCCTGAGCCCGAGAAAGGAAAGAGAAAGGAACGCTTAGAAACTGAAGCAGAGAAGTCTGTGAATCACTTGGCTAACAAGAAAGTGACAAGCGTCTCCAAAGGGGACGCTAGGGGGGACACAACATTCACATGCATTATCACTCAAAGTTAAACGCCCAAGTTGGGCAAATTTTTTTAAAATTCGTTTGTAGACCCATTGGGTAAGACGGAGAAAAAAACCTTAGATAAATCAAAACCTTACATATTTTGATTTATCTAGAAAATATGCAGCAGACCACCGGAAGCTCACTGTTCCCGTTAAAAAAACAGACCTCAGCAAAAAAAGAAAGACAGACCTTGGCACAATAATCAAATCTCTTCAGCAAAAAAGTTCGCGAATTGTACCCCTTATGATTGATGGGAAACAATGAACAAATGAGGTAAACGGGGAAGAAATTAGCGAAGTTGCCTAAGCCAGGGAGTGAAGAACGAATAAAAAAAAAAGAGCCTCGAAGCCATTTGGAGCGATAGAAAGAAATGTAAAGAAACTAAGGCAGCAAAGATGCCCGAGGCAGGGAGTAGAAAATTATGATGCTCGAATCAGACTAAAAGTATGAAAACTTGAGTAAGGAAGCTGTCTGAGCCATGTGAATCACTAGGCTAACAAGAAAGTGACAAGCGTCCCCGCAGGGGACGCTAGTCTCGATAAGAGATCAAGCTACGAATATGGGGTGGATAGGCAGAGAAAGACGAGCGAGGGCCTGCATTGGAACATACAAGGACAGAGCGTGGTGGAGGAATAGTAGGAAGCGAGAGTAAAGGTCATCTACACAGAAGAACATATCGAAAGCAGCTTCCCAATCTATAGAGGACAAGTAATCATTCAAAGCAGAAAAATCAGTTCGAGAATAGTCTGGAACATGTTCAACGTCGATACGGTCCAAGGATATATGTATATTGGTATCGAATCCTAAATGATCACAAGACGGAAATGAGGGAATAATACGGGACTCGGAGAAAAGAGAAGGATGAGATGTAACGAACCAGTCATGTGATCGGTTTTGGCGCGTTGGGAGGCGGCACAGAAACGAGAGGTTGAAGGAGGAATTCAGAGAATGAATTATATTATCGGAAAGACTAACAGGAGGACTCAGGGAATCAGAATTGAAATCACCCACCAGGAAGAAGGGATGATTAGATGTTGAGAAAAGGTCGGATAGAAAATCACAGAAAACTCTTGTCTGATCTGAACTACTGGGTGGACGGTAACACACAACAATTCGTAGGAAACAAACTGAAACGAGAACATCGATGGCTATGACTTCTGTGCGAGAGAAATCTATTGCTGGCTTAGTAAAAGAGTATACATCACGAATAACAATGCAAACACCACCGCCTCTAGAGTCACGGTCCGTTTTCACAACAACATAAGGGAGATCTCCAACAATTTCACAATCCTTAATCCTACCATGGAGCCAAGTTTCGGACAACGCTACAATATCAGGCTGTTCTACTTTGAGAAAACATCGGAAAGCTGCTAGTTTATTACAAATAGAACGCATATTGAAGTAAACAAACATGAGAGGATTCGTATCCGGACACGGTCCTAGTTTGACTGGGAAGAGGATTTATTTATTTATTTATTTATTGAAATACATTTTGCAATGTAACAACACGAGGAAGACTCTGCTGACAAAACTAAAGAATAATAAAAATAAAAAAACAGAAAAAAAACAAACAACGAGAACGAGAATGAACGACTATTATAAACTTAAATCGATGTTTAAGACCTCTGGAACATCTAGCAATGACAAATTTATCCGAAAACTTAGAATGGTTTGATTCATGAGAAGACTGACCGGTAATTTCATAAAAAAATCGAGATGTCCGATAAGCAAAAGAGTGAAAAAGTGAGTTTCTGTTTGTGTGCCCTAAATGGAAAGCATAGAAGGAGGTGCGACCGTTACACTGTTTGAAAGTGTAAAATTTACAAACTGGAACGTCAGTGTAACCTTTGAGAATTTTGAAAGCGAAAAGAATATCAGCTTAATAATAATAATATTTTATCGCGATGTGTATGAATGACCGGCAAGGAAGCAAATAATGAACTGTTACAATCTAATTAACACATGCGTGACACTTTACTAACTAAAGTGAAAAAGAAAGAAAGAGAGAAAGAGGATACTAGGACAACACATTTAAAAACACACGAAAAAAAAACTATTAAAATACTATGTGTTAGCTATGAAAAATTAATCATAGGCTTACTACCAGAGTTCTAAACGCTTTGATGGATTGAGCTGAGAAAATCGAGTCTGGTAGAGAATTCCATCTGTCTACTACCCTCACAGGCAGAATGTTAGAGTGCTTAGAAGACTTCAGCTTAGGCATGAGAAGGTGGTATCTGTGACCTCGTAGATTGTAGTCATGGTTAGGAAACAGGAATAGACTTTCAGCGGGTATTGAGGTTCTGCCAGTGATGATTTTAAAAGTCATCATCAAGTCCGCATGGTTTCTCCGTTCCTCCAAAGACTCTAGTTGAAGTAGTCGAAGCCTTTCAGGATAAGACATCTCTGAAAGCCCTGATCTCCTACAAACAATTTTGGAGTAACGACGTTGAACCTTCTCTAAGAGACTTATTTGGTTTTTCTGACTAGGTGTCCATATTGTAGAGCAGTATTTTAACATAGGGCGCACATATGTGATGAAAAGCTTTTTGTATAGAGACCAGTTCTTCGATTTGAAGGTTCTAAGTATAAAACTGCACCTAGCAGTTGCTTTATTGTTAATGTTTTCAATATGCTGCGAAAAACTCAAACTATCCGAGTACTCGACCCCCAGATCTCTCACCATATTTGAGCGAGGTAATAACTTACCGTCCAAGTAGAAAGAAAGAGAAGGATGATAATTTCCTAACTGTATAATAACAGTTTTAGTGCTTGAGATCGATATTCCCCATTGTTTGGACCAATTGGAGACTTTTTCTATGGCTAATTGTAGGAGCCCTGGATTATTAACAGTTGAGATTTTAACGTCATCTGCGTACATAGTTACTGCACAATCTTGAGGCACTAACTTTGGAAGGTCATTTATGTACAACAAAAATAGCAGCGGTCCCAGACAACTTCCCTGTGGTACGCCAGAAGGAGTTGCATACGGAGAGGAGTATTCATCTCAAATTAGAATCTTTTGCTCTCGGTTGTAGAGGAAACTTTCAATGAATCTCAGTAGTGAACCTGAAATACCATAGGAAGCAATTTTTCTCATAAGGTGTTCCAAAGGGATGGCATCAAAGGCTCGACTGAAATCTATTAGTACGCAACTTATGAAATCTTTGTTATCAAGCTTTCTATGCCATTCGACCTGTGACTTAATGAGGGCTAATTCACAAGAATGACGTGGTCGAAAGCCGTATTGGTTTTGATCTATCAGATTGTTCTCATCCAAAAAGTCTAAAAGGCTGGAACACACCATGCGTTCTAAAACCTTGGAAGTTGAAGTCGTTAGGCTGATAGGCCTGTAGTTACCACAGTCCGTTCTTGGTCCTTTCCGCTTGTAGACTGGCTTGACGATTGCTGTGAGCCAGAGAGCGGGACAAATGCCGTGAAGTAGAAAACGGTTGAAAAGAATTGATAAGGGCAAGGCAATACTTTGAGCAGTTCTTTTTAGAAATACATAGGGTATTGCATCCGGCGATGTGTTCTGCTTGAGCGGGAGACGAGTTAGTTGAGCATAAACATCATGAGCATGAGCCTGAAAGGAGTCTAATTTAGAGGACGTCAATGATTCGATTGGGGGAGACGTTTTCGAGTCATTGCAGATACTTTGATAGAGTGATTTGAAATGTCGCTGAAAAAGCTTTAGCTATTTCTGCGTCAGCGGTTATACAATCACCATTTGACAGGATTAGAGGTCCAATCTTCGAGTCATCCTTGATGTTTGAGCTCGTAAAGCGATACAACTTAGCAAGATTCGCACTCTGAAGAAGTGACTTCTCTAGATTGCGGCGAATGTGAGTCGTGAGCTCGCCTAAGCTTGCGATTCATTCTGATATAAGGGGAAAGTCCAATTGTAGCTCTTTTTTTGTAGAGACGAGAAACATGGCGTTGAATGCGGATAACCAAATTAGGCAGTTTTTTCGCTTTGTTGGAAAATTTCGATCTTGGAACACATTCTTGAATGATATCCTGAATAGTATCTGTAAAAATGCTGTAAATTAAGTTAGGGATCATTGCTTACGGCTAAGAGACTAGGCCAATCTATTGAACTGATGAGTTTGTTCGCCAAATCGAAGATTGCTTTTCTAAAAGAAAGGAACTCTTTATTTCCTTTCACACTCTCAAAGCAAGATGAAATTTGGAAAAGTACGGTGTTGTGGTCACAAGAAGGAGGAGGTAGACCTACCCAACAACCTGAAATAACGTTACTTCTAGATGAAAACACAAGATCTAGGATGTTATTCAAACGTGTAGGAGAGGTCCACATGTTGATGCAAACAATGCTGAGAAGCTAACCGAGTAAGGGAGCGAGAGTGGTGATCCAGAGCTGGATTCCCAGTTACTCTAGCCAGTGGACCAGTCTATTTCAGGAGTGTTGAAATCTCCAATTATTATATGCTCACAGTTAGTGGACGTCAAGATACTGAATTCAATGTTGTCTAAGGCGTCTTGGAATGCACTGTGACTGCAGCTGGGACTTCGGTAGACACAGTGAAGGAGGAGGTCTGACTGATGGTCGAAATGCAGTCTCACAGTAACAATCTGGCAGTACCTCTTGTGAATGACTTGGAACACTGAAGAGAAGCATGGATTGATTTATGAACTAGGAGAGCTACACCTCCACCTGGAAAAGAACTCACTCTATCACTACGGAAAACGGGAAAATTTTTGACCAACCGAAAGCATGGAATCATGGGATGGTTTGAGATGTGGCCCCAAGTTTCAGTAATAGCTACAACCAGGGCATTGTACTGGGTTATAAGATCTTCCACGATGTTGATTTTGTAAGAAAACTGAACGAATATTCACTAATATACAGGTAACTTCAGAAAACTTCTTTTTTTGTATGACTGTATGTGTTCCGTCTGTGGTGAATCCTATGGAGGAAGCAAGGAAACGACTGACTGCCCTCGTCCGACAAGGGAGGGATATTCTCGGGTGCTTCCGCTCAGCAGTGCTTTCTTCAGTGATTCGGTCAAGAGGATCGAGAGAAGCTATTTCGCTTTGTTCTTTCCTTGCAGTTGTTCTTCCGGCTCCACGTGACTTGCTGGCTGCAGTGACTCGTCCACGTCCACGCCCTCGCCCTCGTCTCGTCACAGGTGGCTTCTAATCTTCTTTCATAGAGAGATGTCAGGTTGAATCTTATCAATCTACTTTCATAATTGCACCACTCCGTGAGTGCAACACAACGTAACTGTAGTAATTTTGTGAACACACGTTGAACATTCTAGTAGTACCATCTCTTCGCAGACATGACGCGTACCATCTCTTCGCAGACATGACGCGATTCTTGAACGAACTATGAAGGCTACTAAAGCGATGTATGCTATGCTCCGCTCTATAAGCATCAATGATTCCCAAGTACTTGTTAAGTGTTTCAATACATATGTTCTATACCTCATCTAGAATTTGCCTCTTGTCTATGGAATCCAATATACCGGAAGGATTCTGATCTCCTAGAAAAGGTTTTGAGATCTTTCTCTAGAATACTCTCTTTTATCGATGTTTCCCACAGCCTGATTATCCTCTCAGCCTTCCATGTTACAGAGATCGTCTGAATCGAATCGGCCTAAGTACTTTAGCCGAAAGAAGGGTGATTGCCGACCTTAAAATGGGTTGGAAGATCTTCAATGACAAGTCTATTATTGAAAAATCACGCATTTTCAAAAGCACCTCCTCTACCCGCACTAATATGAATGGTATTGCTATTAAATGTACTTCTTCGACGTCTAGATTCAATTGTTTCGGTTTACGTGTTTCAAGAATGTTTTACGTAATCCCGAGTGAAATACTGAATTCAAGAACAGTAGCGCAGTTTATAAATCGTCTTCGTAACGAGAATGTGATATGTGACCTGGAGAATAACTAGTAGCATTTAGATATTTGCCTTACTTTTAGATACTTGCCTTACTTTTAGATATTTGCCTTACTTTAGATATTTGCCTTACTTTTAGATATTTGCCTTACTTTAGATATTTGCCTTACTTTAGATATTTGCCTTACTTTTCAGATATTTGCCTTACTTTAGATATTTGCTTTACTTGTCGCCACACTTGAATATTATTTACAATGTCTCTCACCATAACTTTGCATTGCAAAAATGTCGATAAAATAAATAAATAAAACATTCTCTAATTTTCTGATCAAGGTAATTTTGTGGGGAGACCAAACAACGGAAGCAAAGTCTAGCACCGGCAGAACATAGGTTTTAAAGCATATAATATATGGTGCTGCTATTTTTATCGATAGTGATCTGAATAAGGCATAGACAATTTTCAATGCTCGTCTTGTTACCTGTTCAATATGGAAAACAAATGAGAGCTCATTATCAACATAAACTCCTAAATCACGAATTGGCGATTCTGAGATGATAAATGCAGTTGGAGGTGAGTTCGTAACCAAATAAGGGAATTTTAGGTTCTTTTTACCCATATGGAGAGCATTACCCCCCCCCCGACACCGGAAGTCGTAAGAAAGCATGTTATTTACTCTGACCTTAGATGATCTCCCAGTAAGAGAGGATTCAAACCATTTCCAGAGTTCACCTCTTTATACCTATGTTATCGAGAACAAATAGCAATTTTCTGTGCGAGACGGTGTCAAACGCTTTTGCGAAGTCGTAATATAAAACATCAACAGAATTTCCCTTATCTAGATCCCTGTGCCAATAATTGGTGGACTCCAACAAATTTGTTATCACAGAACGATGTCGCCGAAAACCATGCTGGTTTTCAGGAATTAGCGAGAATCTTGCTGCACCAGCGGGTCAAGTGGCCACAAACAATTCTTTCAAAAACTTTGGACGGTGCTGGACAGATAAGTTATTGGTCGGTAATGCTCGTGCATTTTAGGAGCGGGTATTTTATTTATGGGGATCACAATACCTTGTTTCCACAACTCCGGAAAGGTGCCCAGTGACAATGAAATGTTAAATAAGTACGACAGTGGTTCACTTAATACCTGCGCACATTTGAGATAAATTATGGCGGGAACGTTATCATTTGGAACGAAACAGGAAGGGCTTTTAATTTTTTTGAGATGAAAAAATACCTGTTGAGGCATAATCAAGCAGTTAGTTGTAGCGTGTTCAATTCTACGGGAAGATAGATTAGGTTGTACACACGAAGATAGATTAGGTTGTCACAAATGAAAACAGAGGAGAAGAAGTCAGCTAGGGCCTTTGCCTTAGATTTGTCGGAGACCAGGAAAGTTCCGGATTGAGCTATGTGACCAATATTCGTAAACTTTTTAAACTTAGAATTTATGAACTTATACAGCCTTTTTGTTCGAGCTCAGAAATAATTTCTCTTTCGAAATATTATACTTTGTTATTTCTTTGCTCAATCTTTTACAAATCCTCACATACTCATCGAAAACAGGTTTACAATGAAGTTTTTCGAATAGTTCGTTTTTTTTTGTTTGAGCATATGGCGAATATGAGACGGGATAACTCTCGAACGGCAACTTACTTCTAACAATCGAAGTGTGTGAGCGATGATAAGAGGATGTATAGTAGCGAGAAAACGAGCACATAAATCGTCGATGTCAATGAAATCATCAAAGAGAGATGTCCAAGAAATTTTAGACAAATCTTTTTATTAGCGACGAGAAATCGCATTTCGAATAGTTGAGACGCGGCTCCTGTAAATCATTCACAAAAAAAACAGGTCGATCGAGAATGATCACTATAGCGTGATCACAAGTAGCAGTGAGTGGGGCCGATGTTCTACAATTACGTATTGTTTCGGGTCTTCCAATTACTACGTCAAGTACATTATCATCATGCGTCGGAGTATTAACGAATTGATAGAAAAGAAAAATCGTGAACGAGATCAGCTAGAGCTTTTTCTTGACCTGTAGCAGAAGTAGGGAACTCCCAATCAACCGATAAGTTAAGATCGCCACACATAACAACGGTTTCTTTGACTGAAAACAGGTTTGATAGGACTTGGAATAGGAGTTCATTATGCTGTGTACTTGTGTTAGGTGGCCTATATACTAGAATCAAACGAATAGAAGTATTTGTTTCTGGGTACATTGACTTCAATAGCGAGAATATCAGAAGTAAGTTTTTCTTTGATTTCTACAACAGAAATGGGTAAGAAATCCCTGCGCAAAATAGCAACTCCTCCACCACGTTTGCTAGTTCTATCAGCGCGAAAAATCTGGTAGGGTAAGCCCGCAATCAACTCAGAATCGCCAATCGAATTATTCAACCAAGATTCACAAATGAGAAAAACATCGGGTTTAAAGACAGATAAATAAGTGTGCAATGCAGGTAATTTGTTTCTAATGGAACGAGCATTAATCAATACACATTTTAGGCTAGATATAAAAGAAAAATTCAAATTCAAAGAACTTGAAAAGCGACCTGGGTTTACTAGTTTGATGGCTTGCATTCCTCTTACTCGCTCCGATATCCTTTTTTTTTTCTTTAAGGATGAAGGTCTCGCTGGCTTTACGGGCTTCCCGTCTTTCTATCTCGTGTTGTACTGCCTTTTCTTGATTAGAGTGGCTTAATGTTGAGTCTGAGTGCCTTCTTTTCCTGATTCGCTTCGTTCCTTCTTTCTTTCCTCTTTCCTCCAATCTTCCCTTTCCGCTGTTCGTCGACTCAGGCGAAGATTCTTTACCGTGAAGATCCGCTTGCCTGCTTCGTCGTTTCGCAGGATAGCTTCTGCCCAGGCCTGTCTGTAGACTTGGAGATCTGCAGCATTGTAATCTGGTCAAGCCGTGATTGCAATTGGGTGCAGTTGGCTTTGGGAGATGGAACTTCTTAGAAAGTGATATGCACTCTCTCGCTTGAGTGGAATACCACTACAAGTGGTCTCGGCTCCACTTCTCCATGTCCTCTCCTTTCCAATCCAAAAAGTTTTGACTGCTTGGTCAGCACTGCAGTTGAAAGTCAAGTTCGACACAGTTTCAGCATCGTCTCCCTCGGGGGACTCTTCTTAGGAAGACTCTTCTCTGGCGTTCGCTGTCATTCTCTCCTCACGGAATGCTTCTCTGACGACTGTTTCCACAGGAATCCATGTTGGTACTTGGAAATAGAACATTGCTCCGAAAGTGCATCTACTTTGACTTTCAATTCATTGACGACCGAATGAAGTTTTCTATTTTCTTCCATAAGCTGAACGATTTTTTTGTTGATTTTGAGCAGCATGGTCTGGAGATCAGCATGAACCGTTGCCAAATCCAGAGTTGTTGTTGTTGGTAACTTCTTCTTCTTTTTGTCAAGAAGTATAGTTTTGCTCCGATTCGAGAACTTATATTTTTCTGTATGACGAATATCAGTGGTATTTAGCGTTGGGGATGAAGATGTTAAAGACAGTTGGCTGGGAGAGATAAGAGAGCTTTTAGAATCATCAATGAAAGAAAAGGATGGAATGAAAAGGATGGAAATGAAAAAAAAAATAAATAATGTCTTTTTAATGTTTTGATTGATGTAATGAAATTCCATAATGGCAAGGGTAAGGTCAGCGATTTGAGAAGATTCGTTGTTATCTTGTGGGAGACATTTAGTTTGTTTTTTATGTAGATTATCTGAACAAATAAAGCATAGCTGTTGTCTATTATACATATGTGTGAGTATTTATATATTTATATATATGATAAGGAAGGTATGTTCTATTTTGGTCGTAATCTTTGGTATAAAATGTATGATTTCCTTCAATTCTAATGGCATGGAATCCACATTTTTCGAAAAATGTTTAGATAACTCTGTATATGTTTTTCTTCACGATGTCATGTAAGGGTTTAAGAAAAGAGAAGTGAAGTCAGCACAGTATATTTCTTTGGATTGATTTTCCATAACTTCAAATTATGAAGGAACTGGTTTGGTATTAATAATAGAAAACCAGATGATTACTTCCATTTATTTCACTTGTTTGTTAGTAATAATTTCTAAAGTGTCAGGATAAGCGTATAAAAACTAGCCTTGAGATAAAAGCTTTAGACTGCTGTTGAAGGCTCCCGTAATAAAGCGAAAATTAATGGGAGTTTTAGGCTTCTTTAAAAAAAATTATATCATGTACTTTCGGTATATTCAATATTTCAGTTCTAGGGGATCGTAGTTTCGAGTTGTTTAGTTAGTTTTAAGTGTTTGTTGATAATGTTCAGGAGCGTTTAAAGAAAAAAAGGGTTGATATGTTGGAGTAATTTTCAAGCTTAGTATTCATTTCTTTTTTCATAAACAAAATATATAAATGTTTGCAATTAAATGCATAAGTATTGTTAGTTTTATCAATATGAGTTATTGTAAAATCTTTACACAATTCTAAAATGCTTCTGTAAATTTGTTTATGATCCGTGGAATCAATTTAAATGAAATCAGTCAAGGGTATTCATTCATTTTATTCCTTTGCAAATGGTTGATATACAATGGATAACTGTCACAGGGTGATTCAGTTCGAGGCAATAAGGTAATACACATGTATGTACATTCACCCTAATTCTTGCATTTAAATTACAATTGATCAAGAAGTTCAAGGTGTGAGTTCATAATTAATATTTAGTAATCACTACTCAAATACTATGTAAGTCTTAGTTTAGAAGAGGGTACAATTATATCAATTGGTAAACTTAGAATTAAGAAATTGAAAGGAGACAATTGTTGTATGGGCATTTGTTGTTGTATGGCCTTAAAATGTGCATTATCATGTGTGCGTGTGTAGCTCAATGGGAAGAGTATTCGCCCGGAATGCTAAAGGTCACGGGTTCGGTTTCCCGTCACACCACCCAATTTTTGCACAAGTTTCTGCGAACAATCCGCTCCTCTGCTCGGTATTGAAAATCCGTTGCTTGAGATCAAGGATGAGTAGGGAATTCTCTAATTTACATGGGGCCGAACCGGGATAAGAACGAGAGGATAAAAAGAGAAAAAGAAAAAACCCGAGCATGAGCTAGTTCGCAGAAACAAAGGCGCCTAGACCTGTGACCCTAGACCTCGAGAGACCTCGGTGTTGAGAGGGGAGCATGTTGTATGGGCCTTAAAATGTGCATTATCATGTGTGCGTGTGTAACTCAGGGGGAAGAGCATTCGCCCGGAATGCGAAATGTGACGGGTTCGGTTCCCGTCACACCACACGATATTTGCACAAGTTTCTACTAACAATCTGCTCCTCTGCATCAGTCGTGGTATTCGTATCTCCTGAGCATATATTTTCAAAGTTATTATTAACAAGTTGAGGGTATTTATAGCAAGCACAGTCGCTTTTAAGGATATGTTTCATATTTTCTTTTTTTATATCTCTGAGAAATCGGTTAAAGTCGGAAGTTTTCTCACTGAATGTTCTGATTAAATTAAATACAGAACGGAAAGCAAACGGTTTTGAAATCAGGTTTTCAATGGATATGCCGTTCATATAAGCTTTGTTGAAGTTGCGGTTGAGTGGAATGTTCTCCATATATTTACCATAACAAAATAGCTTTATGTTGAAGTACAGGGTATCTTTTTGATAGGGTTTTCCATGTTTTCTCCAGAAATAGTTACAAATAATCCTGGTAATTTTTTTTCATCGGTGTTTTTTTAGAGATAAAAACTCTTCAGTAAGGGAAAATTTAATTAGAGTGTCCTTTTCTTTGTTTTTAAGCCTCTTGTGAACTACATATAAATCTCTACCGTTTTAGTCGTAAGAAAGTTATGTATGAGACTGGATAGGTCCCACGCTGAGTATAACAGTTAGTTTACGTTTCTTATGTTTGGTTTTTTTGAATGGTATATTCAATGGGTTGTTATGATAAGGATTTCTTGTGCTACAACGATGTCCGCCTTCACGCGGTGCAGCACGACAGTCTACAGACTGCAAAGGACATCAACAACCTTCTCCGGAAGCATCACGCTCCGAAAAAACTACAAGAGAGCCTCTCTGTCTCTCTCTCTCTCGTCTCTTCACTACACCTCCGTCTTCGTTCTTTTTTTCGCCTGAGGGACAGTCCGATCCGGCTGGCCTGTCCCAACTACTTCTCCTATTGGCCGGAGACATCGAGAGTAACCCAGGACCAAGGATCTGGCTGTGCACTACATGCAAGAGAAAGGCGAATACTAACTGCATCCAGTGCTCCTACTGCTCAGAGTGGGTCCACACTAAATCGACATGCAGTGGCCCCTCCTCACTCAAAGAATACATCCAAGTCGAATACCGCTGCCCGTCATGCATAACATCAACGACTCCACTGACGACCACGAACACCAGGCAAACTCTCTCCTCTGACCCCACGTCCAACAGCAGGAACCTCAAGATTTTGCAATACAACTGCAATGGCTTCTCTGGCAAAACGACGGAACTCCATGAACTCGTCACTCGTCTGAAAGTCGATCTATTTCTCATCCAAGAAACTAAGCTAACGAACCGTTACAAATGTCCACAAATTCCTGGATACACTATCGTAAGAAAAGATCGTGAGAAGAACTCCGGAGGCGGTCTTATTACCGGAATCAGCGAATCGCTGTCCTACACTGTAATGCCCTCTCCGACCGACACATATTTGGAATCTCTCACCGTCCGCATATTCGATGCCGATGGGAAGTCGCTCGATGTTACCAACATGTACATACCACCGACGAGCTCTTGCACCACTGGTTACACGCCCGACCTCACTCCGTTCTTACACAATCGCGAGAAATCCATCATACTCGGTGATCTTAACGCTCATGATGCCGCATGGTTCTCCAAATCTTCAGACAGCAGAGGCTCTCACATCGCAGAAACGATCGATGATTCAGAACACGCCGCAGTAAACTGTGACACGCCTACCAGAGTACCAGTCAACGGAAGAACATCTTCTCCAGACATCTCCATTTGTTCGCTGGACTTACTTTCTCAAGTCTCATGGAAAACAATACCATCTGGAAGCTCCGACCATCTACCCATCGTAATCGTCCTTGAGGGTTCCAACTACATCCGTACGCACAGGAAAGTCTCCTTCACCAACTTCGGAAAAGCGAACTGGAAAATCTTTGAACAGCTCGTCGAAGAAAAGTTATCCACGACACCTCTTCCCGACCTCCCCGCCGCCCAAGCTGAGCCCTTCTTCCGGAAGATCCTGTAATCTGCAGCCGCCAGCTCAATCCCACGCGGTCGCATCAAGAAGAGAAACGTTGCCTTAACACCAGAAATCCGAGATTGGATGACCAAACGAGACGCTTTACGAGAATCAGACCCATCAAGCCAAGACATCAGCACGCTCAACATGAACATCAGAAGAGCCACGGACAGAAACAAAAGGGACATCTGGAGAAACTTCATGGAGACCTTTGATCCCAAACTAGACAGCAAGAAACTGTGGAAAACGATCAAGATGTTGAATGATAAAGGACGTCCCCCACCAAACTGCGCCATCGACTTCGGGAAAGGACCCCTCACATCCTCCTTCGAAATCGCGAACCAGTTCAACAAACGCTTCACACGCCCAGTCGACTACAAAACAAAAAAGGAAAATCGGAAAACCATGGAGAAAGTTCACAACATCCACGCTAAAGATTTTGTCGAGTACTCAGAGGCCGCAGTGAAATCAGCTATTAAGAAGACAAAGAAATCAACAGCCCTCGGACCGGACGGACTCGCTCCAATACTCTTCCATTATCTCGGGAACAGAGGTATAGCCGCCCTCACAAAGCTCATCAACGACTCCCTCAGCTCTGGCAGAATTCCCATGATTTGGAAATCTTCAGTCACTCTCCCACTCCTGAAAGCAGGAAAAGAGGCAACGGATGGACCAGGATACCGACCGATCTCCTTACTCTCACCGATGGCGAAAATCATAGAACGACTTCTATTGGAAGAACTCAAGCCGTACGTAAGAGTAGCTGAGCACCAGCATGGATTCACCACAGGAAGATCCACCACCTCTGCCCTCCTCACTCTTTCAAAAGACGTAGCTGCAGGTTTTAACGCGAAGAGACCAGCTAAACGTACAGTGATGTTGGCAATCGACATGTCAAAGGCCTTCGACAGCATAGACATAGCGGTACTCATAGATCTCGTCCTACAAACCGACGCCCCAAACTTCGCAAAGAAATGGCTAGCATCGTACCTCAGAGGACGAACGAGCCGTACATCCTCTCGCGACGTCCTCTCAAGCTCATCCCTGATCAGAAGCGGAGTCCCTCAAGGCAGCGCACTCTCACCGCTTCTTTTCAATTTATATCTAAGCGATCTTCCGAACAACGATCCAAACATCAAAATCGTCTCTTATGCTGATGATATAACGCTATGGGCGTCAGATCCGAGCATTTCCACTGCCTCGCTACACATACGATCCGGTCTCCCACACATCGAAAAGTTCATCCACGATCGTGGACTATCTATTTCTCCTGCCAAAAGCCAGCTTCTACTCTTCACACCTTACAGCAAAGAGTACAAGACTATCCTAGATGTCTCGATCGGAGGTCAGAGCGTACCCACCGTGAATACCGCCAAAATCCTTGGAGTTAAATATGATTCTATGTTCACATTCAGTCATCATGCGAAAGACATAGCAGGCCGAATGTCGCAACGTAACAATGTACTGAAGGCGCTAGCCGGCAGTACATGGGGCAACCAAAAGGAGACACTCCGTCTCACGTACAAAGCCATTTGCCAATCCATATACAGCTACGCAGCTCCAGCCTGGGCCAGCTTTCTCTCCTCCTCAGCACATACCAAAATTCAAAGAGGACAGAACAATGGCCTGCGTATCGTAACAGGAAACCATCAAATGGCCAGCGTCGACCACATACATGCTGAAGCTAAAGTTATGAGATCGAAATCGCACCTTCACATGCTATCAGCCCAATACTTGGCAAGGACCTTGAGCCAAACTCACTTCCATCACGGATTATTTCTCCAAGGACCCCCACCACGCAACATGAAAGCTGATCTTTACATCGCATGCAGAAGCACTGTTGAAAGAGCCCTGTCGGAAACAGCAGAGAAGAACAACGGGAAAAGCGTCGCCAACCGAGTGCTCACAAACATGGTCTCAGAAGAAAAGGAAACCATCCAAGGTCCAGTCATACTGGGCGGCCGACCACCACCGGACATAAATGAAGAAGAAGTGGACCTCTCCAGAAACGCCCGCTGCACGCTGAGCCAACTCCGCTCAGGCTACAGCAGGTATACCAACCACTACTTACACCGGATCGATGACTCGATACCTGACTACTGCCCAGACTGTCTCAATGGACCTCACGACGTGGCCCATCTCTTCAAATGCGCTAGACGTCCAACAAGACTCACGCTGGAAGATCTCTGGATGAAACCAAAAGAAGTAGCCTCATTTCTGAGACTATTGTGAAGGAAAGAAGAAGAGATGTATTTAAAAATAAAAAAGAGAGGAGAGAGAGGGGGGGAGAGCGGCTCTCCATAGCCAACTCTCTTCGACGCGAGACGTTTGCCGGCAACAACAACAACAACATAAGGATTTCTTATTTTGTCCATTGGATTCCAATTGTCAGAGAGAAGTCCATGGTTTTGTTTTTGGTCATTAAGACAATACACAAAAAAGTATGATTAGTCATACTTTTGGAAGAATGAGAATGAAAGTAAATACTGTAAGAGTATTCCAAAACATTCCGCACACAAGTATTACTATTCATACTCTGAAAGTATGACTATACATGAAAGTATGCTAAATATACTTTGAAAGTATGCTGTTTATATAATGAAAGTATGCTCAATATATGGAAGCGATTGAACTATCGCACAGAAAAAAGCTAGTCCACAGGGCGGGAACGAACCCAGCCATCTCGTCTCAAACCAGGAGCGCGCGTTACCATTACACCACGGGGAAACATTGCTATTCCGTGCGATAGTGTTATATGGAAGGCTTATATGCTTTGTTCTCTTTGTCACGCAAGCTTATTGAGCATTTGCGTCATGAAGTAAGCTTAACTCCAGAATTCACGATTAAGACAGAAGAGAGGTAAAAAAATAAATCTTCAAATTAAAAAAAAGAAATTATGCTAAATATACTTTGAAAGTATGCTGTCTACAAAAAGAAAGTATGATGTTTCTTTGGTTTTTGATTAAAAAACTTTTCTTTGTTCGTGACTTTCCCGAAAGGCCTTTTTTCCCGAAGCGCGATCCCGAAGAGCCTTTTTCAAGTAAAGCGCTTCACAATCAAAAAAAATTTATCTCAAAATACATTCCTTCCAGAATGGCTGGATAAAATAAATAAGATCAGGGCCGTTCATTTTTCGTTTTTTCGTTTTTTTTTGTTTTTTTTGTGGTTTTTTCGACCTTTTTCGAAAAAAAACTTTTTCGAAAATTCGAAAAACGAATTAGTCGAAAAAAAACTTTTTTTCGAAAATTCGAAAAAACAAAATAGTCGAAAAAACTTTTTTTCGAAAATTCGAAAAACAAAATAGTCGAAAAAACTTTTTTCGAGAATTCAAAAAAACAAAATAGTCGAAATTTTTTTTTTCGAAAGTTCGAGAAACCAAAAATTTGAAAAAAATTTTTTTTCGAGAATTCGAAAAACAAAATAGTCGAAAAAAACTTTTTTCAAGAATTCGAAAAAATTTTTTTTCGATTTTTAGAAAAAAAGTTCAAACAAAGGTTTTTTTGAGGTGTCGAAAAAATTTCGAGAGCAAATAACAGAAAAAAAACGAAAAAGGGCCAAAAATAGAGTTTTTTGGTGGTTTTGGTGTTGCCTGCCTGGCACATGTTTCAGTGCTTTTTACAAACAGAGTTTCAGCGCTTGCGTGCTAATAATTAATTGATCCGATTGAACCGAATTCCGGTATTCTCGGAGTTTATCTTTTTTTCAATGTAACTGCTATTGTTGAAAATTACGAAATTCCTGTCAGCGGGTTTCGATTCAATTTATCCATGTGGCATTCATAGATATTATTATAATAGGTTCGGATAGAACTTTTAACTGTACAAGGGCTCTGAAATACCTGGTAGTTTTAGCGGAGCTGAAAGGATTCTGACGGGTTATCGTAAAAGTCTATCTCCGTCCAACTTTTCTAAGCTGTTGTTCTTGAAATCAGAACCTCACGATCATCGGCCCTCATTAATGAGTTTAAGGTCCGTGCTCAAAGTTGACGGAATATATAGCTATGCTTGTGTACTTGATATATTTTTAGTGTTCAGCCGCCCTGTACAACTTATATGTAGTGTGAGGAATGAGTTCTGGTTTGATTCTAAACCTTTTTCAAGCACATATACTTTTGAGAACGGCCTTAATACGTCTAGGTTTTCTGCGATGTTAACCTTTGATTTGAAAGAGGTTGTTAGAAGAACGTGGTAGTTCTTTCTATAAAATTTTTCTTGCGCTCTTGTATCAGAAATTTATAAATTGTTCGCTGTTGTTTTTGCTAAACGAGTCTTTAGCTTTCAACATTGATTTTCATGATATATGATTGTTTTAAACTGTTAATTAGAAACAATGATCCTCTTAGATGAATAAATGTATTACAACTTTGAGAAGCATCATAAAATAACAAATGAGAAAAAATTTAATTAAGATAAAACAATTTTTAGTTGTTTTTTTTTGGTTTTCAAAATCGAAAAAAAAGTTCGAAAAATTTTTTGGTTTTAAATTCGAAAAAAAAAGTTCAAAAAATTTTTTAGTTTTTTTTTCGCCCACCCCTGATCGAGATGATAAATATATACATATAGAGCAACCTAATTCTATCGGGTTTAAAAATTGGACAAGTGCCAAAAAAAGTAAGAAATGCTACCAAGGCATACTTTCGAAAGTATTCCATTCATACATTGATTGTATGCTTTTCTAGCATATTTTAATACTTACGCGCAGGAATTTTCAAAGTGATACTTTTCATAAATCACATATATGCCTTTTTAACATACTCTCCCAAACTCATCCTTTTTGTATGTGTAGGAAAAAGCTGACATGAGTAATCTAATCCAGTAAAATTCTTTATTTCTTAACTCAGTTTTAGTAGGGACATGATCGAGGATGTCTATTTCGATGTCATTTGAAGAATGCTTCGGTTCTTTTAATGTTTACACAGGAATTAATTAAATATGTGGTTAGCCTCGTTATGCAACACATGAACCTTTTTTTCTTCGCAAAGTTGCTCTCCCGAATTTTTTTAGCATGTGTGATCAAGAGAACAAGGACATTTTAATGTCCATTGGCATGAAAAAGCATTGTGTTCTCGGTGGGGTAGTTGCAACACATACACCTACAGTAATAAAACAAAGAGATAGTTAGGGTTTTGAAACCATCCGAGTTTTGGCATGTGAGTATTCGAATACATTTTGTTCTCAACAGTCTCCAAACAGTGCAAAGGAGGGAGAATTTTTGGTTTCCTGAGAGTATGAACTGCTGAAGAATGATATGCGAGAGTATTATTGGAAGTTCTTAGATGATTATTTGCTTTCGAGTATGCGTAAAGCGAGATAGATCGAAAATAAGAAGTCCCTTTATTCCTCAAACAAACAAGAGTGCACCCAACTTTTAATTGCGTACATTTAAAAAAAGCTACTAGAAAAGAAAGAAAAACAAGCTAGTGAGAAAATATGTAGTTTATTCTAACGTCGACAAGTAAATAAACTTCTGTCCTAAACAAGGTCTTGCAGAATTAAAAAAAACCGTATTTACATGTTTTCACAAAACTATACTCATAAAAATTAGAGGTCAAAAAGATGTGACGACAAGAACTATTCTTAGACGCCTCCAATTCGGTTTTATGAACATTAAAACTTCTCAGAATAAGTGACGTGGAATACGATTTCGGAAAATATCGCAAAGAGAAGCTTTCTGCTTTTAAAAACTCGCTACGATTGAATGTTTAACTTGAAACAGTTGAACTTTTAGTAACCTTTTCGTTTTATTGCAAATCGGAAATTTGGCCAAAATCAGCTTTGTTGTGCGAATAGGCTGTGAGAGGTGTTACAAATTTTGAGTAAAACATGTTCATAGGAATACAATATACATAAAAAGAGCTTAAAACACTTTTCAAACGATTCAGTCACTCAATTCCAAAACTACCGTATAAGAGTCACACACAAAAAAAAAACATAATCGTCACACAGAAAAAAAAAACATAATCGTTCCGTTGATGCGAACAAATCTATTAGAGATCCTTTCGAGACAAAAGAAAACAGAAAAATGAAGGTAAGTGTGAAACTCGGAAAATCGTATGTAATTGCGAGAAGAATAACAAATGAAAATGGGGTTAAATATCAAAGTTTGTACGTTGGACTCGGACTTGGATAAAATTTCGGAGACCTGAGTTTACCAATAGAAATTCATGAGAAAGTGAAAGCGTAACACCAAAAAGAGTTGGTCGATGAACATGAATAGTTACTGCTCTGATTATGAAGATGATCATGCTTATCTTTGTAAAATTTTAAAATTTCAAAAAGTGCGGTATATTGAACAAAAATTCTTTTATATTTGCATCCTCAACTATGAAACTAATTAAAGAAAGAAATAAAGTCAGCAGGATAGATACATTTTGACAGGAAGCAAGTAAAAAAAAACCAACGCTTCTTTTCAACGTGATTTCTTTTCAACGAAAAGGCTCAGAATGAACCTATTCGTAAGTGCTCTGAGCACTTTAGAGGAAGCCCATAGTTCACATATAAAAAACTTTTACGCCGATTATTCAGAAAAGATTGCCCGTAAAATTTCACTTAAGCTCCTAAGTGGTTCGAATTTTATTTTCTAGTACAAATCAAGTTCAGTAACAAACCGGAAATAATACAGAAAAAAACTCGAGAGTATTCGGAACAAGGAAATGAGACTACATAATACATATCAGTGTCACATATAAGTCAGAATTTTCCTAATTTTTTTTTACTTAGTTCGTTTCCTACCTTGAATAATTGTTCAAAGTACTTAAGGCGTAAAAGTTGTTCGCGATGTTAAGACTAAAATTTACGTTCACTTTCTTTTCTTTACAACACAATATTATCTGACTGAAGAAACGGAACAAAAAACACAAACAATTTTTTTCCGTTACACCAAACCGGGTCAATAGATGAACGTTCATATTGATGCAATAATTTTTCAAAAAAAATTCTTGAGTACTTACAATACTAAATACACAAAAGCCCACTATAGCATTTTGACAGCTCCTTAATGAAAGGTTTGTTTAACTGTATTGCGAATTTTAGTGTAACTATGTGTTAAACGTAGCTAAATACAGAACTGAACTTTATCGAAACTTCGAAAGTGAACGGGAGGATTTGTGCGGCACAAGGTATATACTATTTCGGGTCAAGAAACCAAAGCTTATTCGATAGTATAAAGCGAAAATAAAGTTTTTTTCCTTAGAAAAATGCGCATCAAAAGCATTACTTTTCTTTAAAAAAAGAATATCTGTTACATACTGAAGTTATATGATGCAGTACGTCATAAGAGATTGCACGGCAAAGGTTTTTGGAAGAAGGAGAGAATGAGCAACCGCGGAACATTCAAAAGAACGTGTTGAGAAAAGGAATTCATCCATGTCATGAAAACACTCATTTCATTTTAACATTGTCATTACATGCTTGTTCGTGATTTTCCAGCCGAGAACATTAAAATACCCATATGAAATGGATTTTTTGCCTTTTCTTCAGTATTAATAGCTTCATTGCTACATATCATACATGAGCCCCGGTTATGAATTGATGTGACATACACGAAAAACTAGGTTTTCTAATAGAAACTGGTATTATTTAGATTTTTCCCTCTCGCCACAGGCTCACAGCTGAGTGCTGGTGGCTGCTCCAATGCTATTTGTGCTTGGGTTCGTGCTGCCGTTGCTGCTTGTTGTCCCATTAGTAGCTGCAGAGGCAGAGCACAATGAGCTGGTGGAAGTGTTCGTGGTCGTACTCCCGGGCGAGTGACTGCCCGTCTCGTGTTTCGTTGCCTGTAATATTGACTTTGAAAGACTTATTATTTTGAAAATTGAAAGGAACTAATGAAAGTGTGCTTGATCATTATTACTAAAATTTATTATACCATTGCACGGAAAAAGCTTGTTTTCACAGGGCGGGATCGAACCCAGCCATCTCTTTTCAATCCGGGAACAAGCGCGTTACCATAACAAGGGGCGGGATCGAACCCAGCCATCTCTTTTCAATCCGGGAACAAGCGCGTTACCATAACAAGGGGCGGGATCGAACCCAGCCATCTCTTTTCAATCCGGGAACAAGCGCGTTACCATAACAAGGGGCGGGATCGAACCCAGCCATCTCTTTTCAATCCGGGAACAAGCGCGTTACCATAACAAAGGGCGGGATCGAACCCAGCCATCTCTTTTCAATCCGGGAACAAGCGCGTTACCATAACAAGGGGCGGGATCGAACCCAGCCATCTCTTTTCAATCCGGGAACAAGCGCGTTACCATAACAATTTTATATTTTTATATTTGAATATCAGTGCACCGAACTGTCCTAAATGTTTTGAAGACTGTTAATTTTCATTTGGGGATGAGTCTGGGAAAAGAACAGTAGAGAAAAGAACTGTTAACTAAAAAAATTACTGAATAAGGACATCAGTTAATTTTATCGAAGCGGTGTTTTGAACTAGATTCAACTAAGCTTAATCTTAATTGAGAACATAAGCTTCCTTTAAAACTTAAAGTGAGGTATTACTGGAGAAATTTTTTTACAATAGCTACTGATTGTGGATAACTGTTTTCCATACGCACTTTTAAAAAACGCGAAAAAATTTAAAACTTCCTAAGATGAATTGTGTAAACAAAATTCGTTTATAGCCATGCTTGAAAAAATTTACTTTATTTTTTTAGTGGGCTATCATCTCCGAAGGTATGAGAAACGTTCAAGAATTTTATCTTATCCAAACTTACTGGGTTTGGCTCATTCGGAATCGTGGCCGGTAAGCCCGCAGTTAATCCCGCTGCCTCTCTGGTTCTGTAGTACATAATCACTTGTACGATATGATTGGTTTTAATGTGGGAATAATCATTAGAAAAGAACCTTTGTATGGATGTTGTTAAAAACTTAAATTATCAAACTCTGACCAACTTGTTTCGATTTTTTAAAATGAATTACTTCCTATGTTGATTACCAGACGTTCTGTGATTCAGATTAGATGTTATAATAATGCGAAAATGTTTTGTAGTTTACTATCTAAGTAGTGAAAATTTTTATCTATGTATTCAACGAATGGCGTATAATACTTCTGATAAAAAGACAGAACATTCTCATTCCCGACATATGTAATTACGACACACACAAAAAACGTCAATATTCCTGGATTCTTGTAAAAAAGATCTTTAGAAGTTTTTTGGTTGAACAAACACACAAGAAGAACAACAAAAAAAATACAAAAGTTTAAGAAAAAAACCTATGTATCTTGTTGGATTTAAATACCTGCGGAAATTTTCGTATTCATCGCCGAGTATGGTAGCGATCTCGTTCTGCATGAACGCCCATGGCTGAGCGATTCCCACGCCCACCAGAGGGCATTTCTCACCCGAGGGGCAGTAGCTCTCCTGGAGAAAATTTACTGTAAATCATGCTCACAGGATATATGTAGAACGGACGTGGTATAATGGTACTGTGCGCGACTTTTGTGCGATAAGTACCGAGTTCTCGAACCCAACCCGGAGAGAACTACCCAAACATAGGGGTTGAAGTGTTTAGAATGCCGCGAGGCGGGAAAAAGTGCGAGGGTGATTATGCTTATAGATTAGGTTAAAAAAGTATCTCCTGCCAAAACTAGACAGTTGAGTCTTTTCGTTTCAGAGTTCAATTAAATTCAATTCACTTCAACTCATTCATCCATGTAATCATTTATGAAACAGACAAAGAGTCAACTCACAATTAACAATGAACATGGTTTTTGTAAAATGAGTGTAGTCATAGTGAATAAATTTAAAACTAGACAGTAAACTTTTATCATTACAGTGGCAGTGTTTTAACGTATTGATATTATAGGTTCAGGTAGAACGGATTCGTAAGGAAGCTCTCTTATTTTCTTTAGAAAAGTTCTGAGGGAGGGTTTTCGATTATAGTGTACGGCAAATAATTTCACACGGATATCGATCGAGAGGCGCACGTAGAAAAACGTGAAGAGTTAATGGTGAAAGGCAACGCAATTCTGAGAGGACTGGAGTTACGGAGAGCTATACAAAGTGGGGCAATGGAAAATATTCGGGATGAATCGAAATCTGATAGACAATGCACCTTTTTATGAATGAAAGATAAATCTGCAAGCATGCGTCGATATTCGAGAGACTCCAAATCAATCATTTTTAGTCTTTCATAGTAAGCTATATTCGAGGGTAGAAACTTATAATAGGTTAACACAGTTTTTTTCTTTCTTGGAAAGTTCTTAGGAGAAAGCTAATTTTACCGCAAAAAGTTGTGCGTCATGAAACACTTTGATCTACACGACTGGTTTATCACAACTCAGGGAGCACTCGAGAAATATTGTCACTACTGAGGAATACATAGATTTACACAGTGGATATGGGGCGCTAGTTTACTTGAGGGGGGAAAGGGAAATATGGGTTCTGTTTGCACTTGAGGGGTCAAATTTGAAGGGGGAATAGAGAATTAATAAACTGCTTGCGGAAAGAGATACCGTTCCCTGGGCTTGTCGTTTGATGCTCTCCCTGGAGCAAGGAAAGCAGAACTTGTGTGCGGGTACCGATGGGCATTGCACGAAGTGTGTGTCCTCTAGCCTCTCATGGCAGAGTGTGCAGCGGACAACACTGTGAGCACAACGGTTACTTATGGAATGATTTCGACACAACTTTATTGAGAATACTGAGGAAAAGGCTTGGTTTGGTTTGAGCCCTCGGAGAGAAGTTTTGATGACTCAAAAAGTGTGATATAATTATTTGTATCTAACTTATGTTGAATAAATTAGCCTATAATGAATGAATGTGCATACACACCAAATGCGATCAAACCATTCTTACTCCTTCGTCTCTTGTTGTAGTATTGTATTTCCATTTCTTGAAAATAAGATCAATGAAGTATAAATGCGAAACAATGTGTATTGTATGAATATTTATAGTAAAATTGACTTCTTCATACATTTTCTAACAGCTTCTCCCATTACCCCATGATAATATCGGATACCTGCTTTGCTGGGAGGAGAAGCGTCGCTGTTTAGGAGCGTTTGGGTGGTCGGGCGAGTGAGTGGAAGTTGGCGACACGGAGGTCGTCTGTGCATCTCCTGACAAAAAATATTAGAGAATGATGTTTTGCTTTTTTGCCTATTATCTAGCTTTTTGAATAGTTCATAGTATCTTTTCATAAGCGAAAATTTGTGATTGAAGCTATCAGAAGTTCAAACAGCTTTTTGTTGTTGATTGAGTTCATTATTGAGCTAATCGTAGTTTTCTTTAAGCCACAGTTTATTGATAGTTTGTTGATAGTTTATTGATAGTTTATTGATAGTTTATTGATAGTTTCATCCCTCACATATATTTTGGCCCTTTACAATGTTTAGCTTATTACACGACATCTTGTTTTTTTGCAGAGTTTTTATCTCTTATACCTTACAAAAAAGTTGAATAAGGTCGAGCACAGCAATGCATTGATGAAAGGCCATTAATTTTTGCAAGTGTGGGAAGCACAAGAAAACAATTAAGCGGAAAAGAGAGGGTTGTGAATTGAAGGACATAGCTGTTCCCATGATTCCAATAACCATTGACCTTACATTCAGAGCTTGTTAAAACGATTCTCTGTCAATCAATAATCATTCTCAATCATCGCGGGTGTGTAATGAGAAAAGAACCCGAAAAAAATCAGAATTGCTGTTCAAAGTCTAAGTAGATGATCCCTTCCCTAGCCCCAATACCTCAAAGTCGGTGGGAAGGTGTAAACTCACTCAGCCCTACTACCGTGATTGCCGGAATCACGACGTTCTGAGTGAGGCTAAAATTGGGCCCCCTTTGGACGAGTCCACTTCCGGCAGTGGTTCTATCCGCCAGTTGGCCAGGCGGAGAGGGGTTAGTCCAGGCCACACGAGTCGAGGCGTCTTTTCGATTAATCTTCTGCTTTTCTACGGTCAAGGATTAGCAGGAACTCCCGACAAACACGTTCCGCGATGCCAGGCTGGATTGACCATCCACTCAACAGGCCGATCGCATGAATACCCTTGTTGTAAACCATGGCTTCAAGTTCTTCAAGATATATCACCAAAGCTAGGACGTCCCCCGGAAGCGACGCGGTCTTACCTTGTCCGCTAGGACCGTCAAATATGCGAGGACAGGCAGCTACCCATGGGCGGGGTATGTCTGCGCGGCGTACAGCCCAAATTCGCCTTGTCACATTGAATGTTGGAACACTGACGGGACGCAGTAGAGAGCTGGCCGCAATGCTAGAAGCAAGAAGGGTTGACATTGCTGCTGTACAGGAAACGAAATGGAGAGGAAGCAAGTCGAAGCCGATAGGAGACGGATACAAGCTGATATACCATGGCACGTCATCAACAAGAAATGGTGTTGGCATTATCCTCTCCTCGAAAATTGCTGATGATGTAACCGAAGTCATTCGCTCTACAGATCGAGTCATGGCCGTCCGAATTTCTTCGTCCAACAATCACTTCCTTGTCGTCTCAGCATATGCACCTCAACAAGGATGTAGCGACGCTGATAAGGAGGACTTCTACGACTCTCTAGAGGAAGTTATCAAACTCCGAGAGTCTCATGAAGACATCTTAATCGGCGGAGATTTTAACGCTCACATCGGTTCAGATCGACAAGGTCGGGAGAGAGAACATGGAGGACATGGAATCGGAACGATCAATGCTGAGGGTCAACGGCTACTTGACTTCTGTGCTCGATGCGATCTAGCAGTCGTGAACTCCTTTTTCAAAAAGAGACGATCTCACGGACTCACATACGAGAGCGGAAGAAATCAGAGTCAAATTGACTTTTGGTTAATCCTGAGAGCAAAGCTGCGGAACGCGAAAGATGCAAAGGTCATTCCATCAGACCATGTTGCATCTCAGCACCACCCTCTCTTTATGGACTACAGCGTATTGAAGTCGAAGAAACAGCCTTCTCGTAATCCTGAATGCACACGTGTCAAATGGTGGCGCTCGACTGGGAAAGCAGAACGTCTCTCTCTCATGCACATCATCCATCGCAATCTACTTCCTCCTGCTCTCTACAAGCAGTTTCCAGAGGACATAAATGAACATTGGAAGCTTCTTGAAGACAGCATCAGAGCACCCGCCGCAAGCATCCTCGGAAAGACGAAACCCGGAAAGCCAAGAATCGAGAAAGACACCTGGTTTTTCACCTCCGAAGTTCAGGATGCGATCAAGGCGAAAAAGAATGCCTACAAGAGATGGAGGACGTCAAATGAGGCTGACGACCGCGCTGCATACAGCTCAGCCAAGAAAACCGCCAAAAGAGCTGTCGCAGTTTCAAAAGCCTCCTACTTCCGCGATCTCTATGAGAAGATGAACCAACCAGGAGGCGATAAAGCCATCTATCGGCTTGCCAAGGCTCGACACCGCAACACCTTGGACATCCAGAGAGCAGCCACGATAAGGGACAAACAAGGGAAGCTCGTATTTGACCCTTTAAAAGTCAGAAACAGGTGGCGCGAACATTTCGAAGAAATGAGCGGCCAAGAGTTTGAGCACCCTCCCATCCCTACTTCCCACGCCATACAAGGACCCGTGCCAACCATCACGGCCGAGGAAGTGAAGAAGGCACTCTCTAAGATGAAGACTGGGAAAGCGGCTGGACCGGACGACATAGCCACCGAAGCCTGGAAACTTGCGGGTGATGTTGGACTAGCACATCTCGTGCACCTGTTCAACACCATCGTAAAGCAAGGCCAAATTCCACATATCTGGCGCTACTCCACGACCGTTCCAGTCTTCAAAGGAAAAGGCGATGCCAGAGTGTGCAGCAACTACCGTCCAATACGCCTTCTCAACCACACTATGAAGATATTTGAGAGGATACTGGATTCACGCATACGAGATATCGTCGATATTCCAGCTCAGCAATGCGGGTTTGTGAACGGAAGAGGCACAACAGATGCAATATTTGCACTCCGTTTACTCGTCGAGAAGCACGCAGAGAAAAGATCACCTCTCCATCTGACCTACCTCGATTTGGAAAAGGCGTTCGACAGAGTCCCCCATGATCTTATTTCATATGCATTGCGCGATCATCAGGTTCCTGAAGAGTACATTCGATGGACAATGGCGATGTACGATGATTCAAAGAGTACTGTCAGAACTCCGGTCGGCATCACAGAGCCATTCGCAGTAAACGTTGGAGTGCACCAAGGGAGTGCTTTGTCTCCCCTTCTCTTCATTTTGGTTATGGATACCGTCACGCGTCCTCTACTGACTCCGGCTCCGTCAACCATCGCATACGCCGACGACATTCTCCTTGCTGCTCCTACACGTGCCGAAATCGAGAAACGCACCCAAGAATGGAATGACGCTCTTAGTAGGCATGGCTTACGCCTCAACATCAAGAAGACCGAGTACCAGGAAATCGGAGTGCAAACGACGGGAGCTGTTCACATCAGCGGTGAACCGCTCCCGAAGACCTCCGAATTCAAGTACCTTGGTTCTGTCATCTCCTCAGACACGTCAACAAATGCAGCGGCACGCCAAAGAGTAAATGCAGCTTGGATGAAATGGAGAGAAGCTGCAGGTGTCCTCTGTGATAGGAATATCACAGCTGGCATACGCGGAAAGATGTATAAAACAGCAATCCGTCCCGTGCTTCTCTATTCGACGGAGACCTGGCCTACAACGCGTATAACCGAGAACATTATCCACACGAATGAGATGAAAATGTTACGCTGGACACTAGGACTGACTCGCCTAGATTGTGTGCGTAACACGATTGTGAGAGGGAGACTCGGCGTTGCCCCAATACAAGACAAGATGCGAGAAGGGAGAGTTAGATGGTATGGACACGTGATGCGAAGAGACGCGACCAACATCGCAAGAAACGCCCTTGACATGGAAGTACCAGGCAAACGCCCTCGAGGCAAACCGAAGACAAGATATATGGATACGCTCAACCAAGACCTGCGCCTTGCAAGACTCCACTCGGAAGACGCAACGGACAGATGTTTCTGGAGAGCTAGAAGCCGTACAGCGGACCCTACTCCGACCTCGGCCGGCGCGGGACAACGCTAAGAAGAAGAAGTCTAAGTAGATGATCAACTAACCGACAATTACTCAAAGCAAAACCAGGCCATGACTATTTTTTTTTCCGTTTCATCTAAATCATGTCAATATACTCTACCCGGCGTGCCCATGTCATTAAGACAGAAACTTAGTTATAAACATATTCGACTGTTTACTTTGATCTCGAGTTAATTTCTACTTGTTTGAGTCATATTCTCAGCATTTGTGTCAGAGCTCCAAGAACCTTGTGCCGTAACTATATTTTCAAGTTCAAGAAAAACGCGGGTGATTAATTAAATGATGGGTAGTGTCTGTACATCCCGGCAGCCATAGCCATATCCTATCGGCAGATTGAGTCATTTTCCCCGTAGCTGTACAATCGACTCTTCTAATTATTCTCCCAGAGAGTTGTGTAAGCCTCCTGATGCCTTAAAATATTCTTTTGAAAGCTTGGGTTTCATTTCCGGGAGATTTCCGTTTCATTCCGGCAACATTCTCCCGGGAGTTTGCGTCACTTCCCTCTTCCCTTTCTATTGGGTAATCTCTCAATGAAAATTTGTTCAAAGAATGAGATCTGTACCAAGTACGAAGGGATCAATCGCGGAGAAAACCAGTTTGGGAAAAGAAATGTGGACGATAACCTCTTTATTTTTCTTTCATCCTTATTTTCTTCCACTTTTTTCTCTTTCCTCCTCCCCGTCTTTCTTTTTTCCTCTCTTCCTCTCTCTTTCTCTTTCTCTCTCTGTCTCTCTTTCTTTCTCTCTCTCTCTCTCTCTCTCTCTCTCTCTCTCTCTCTCTCTCTCTCTCTCTCTCTCTCTCTCTCTCTCTCTCTCTCTCTCTCTCTCTCGAATCCCTAATACATATTACCACTGTTCTCCATGTCCTCTTTTGTCCCAAATACAAAAAAGGAACCTCGAAGCAGTGACCGAATCAGAGGATTTCAGTTCAAATGGGCTCCTATTACAGAAAATCATTTGTGCATAATCATGCTCGAAAGTTGGTTGCGCAACCATGCCTAGGGTGAAGTATAATATCTCCCCTAATCTCTTACTAACTTTTTGTTATTCTTTCCAACAATTTTCTTTCTGCAATCTTTTTTCTCTCTTTCCTCTCTCTCTCTGTCTCTCTGTCTCTCTCTCTCTCACTCTCTCTCTCTCTCTCTTCTCTCTCTCTCTCTCTCTCTCTCTCTCTCTCTCTCTCTCTCTCTCTCTCTCTCTCTCTCTCTCCCTGTGGTAAAATTTGTGTTGCCCTTAACAGAATTTTTTCCACTTCAGTTTGTGGTGAAATTTCATGATTTAAAAAAATAGGAGACTTGCATAAGAATAAAAAATAATGCGTGGAAGATCGTCAGACACATGTCAAACAGAAGAGTAAACTAGAAAACTAAAATTAGTGAAGAAGACGGCAAGTTTATTAAGTACTTGTAGAGAACGAGAAGAAACTTAGAAAATAGTTCAACAATGAAGTGACTAGAAAACTGAGAAAATGAGATAGAAGATCAAGAAAAACTCAAAGAAAACTGTTGAGTTATGAGAGAATGATACTCGTGTTGCTTTCGAATCTAAATCATGCGGACAGGTCAGAGAACCGGTTCCTTGTGTAAATACAGTAGAGAAGGACGGAATTGCGTGGTCATAGCCTTTAATCTCGTTGCTTGCTTTTCGGGACGGATTCAAAAACGCAGAAAAATAGAGAAAAAGAAAGATAGATAGAGAGAGACAGGAAGATGGAGAGTGTTTTAGAAATTGTTACAGAAGCAAACGTGAAATGAGAAGACTAAAGAGGTCATTCTCTCTACCACACTCTTGTTCTCCCGTCCACGTTGAGAGTAGAGAAGAATAGTAGAAAAAAACCGGCTCTTTCTTTTTCTACTCCGTCGATGATGTTGATTACGCAAGAGAGCAGCGTCGCATCGTACCAGGTCACACCAACAAAGCAAAAAGAAAGGGAGGTATGATTAAGAGAGAAGAGAAGTATGAAAAGAGTCAAAAAGAGACAGACAGTGGTAAGAGCATGCAGTGAGTTCAGAGAGAAGGGGAGAGGTATAGAGAATGCGAGAAAGATAGAGATAGAAGAGAGCAAAGTTTCGAAAATAATTTCTGAAAGAAATGCAGTAAGAGATGTCTACTCTCATTCTCTACCTATTATAAATCGCTTCCTCTACCACTACATGTCCTTTCTTCAAGTATTTCGTGTGCCCATTAAAATAGCTAAACCGCTTTCGAAGTTAGTGAGAGAGAGAGAGGTCAAGGAGTTCCAGCTAACCGGGTAGGGAGGGATTTGCTGGGGAATGAACACATCAGCTTCTGAGAAAATAGAAAAAGAGAGACAGAGCGAGAGATATAGAGAGTCAGAACGATAGAGAGAGAGAGAGATCGAGAGAGATAGACAGACAGAAAGAGAGATAGATAGAGAAACTCTAGAGAGCTGGAGAAACATGAAAAGAACCGGCTGTTCATGTACATACATAGATTCAGAAAAACTTTTCGAAAAAGGAGGTAAGGATTTGAACTAGGCATTTTTTGTCGCGCGAAGAAATTAGAAGAAAAGGGGATTGAGAACAGAACGAAAAGTGCGAAAAGGAGGGAAATTTAGACAAAAAGGACGAGAGAAGTACCGAGAGAGAGAAAGAGAGAGAGAGAAAGAGAGCGAGAGAGAGAGAGAAATCGAGAGATAGAGAGAAAGACAAATAGTTGCAAAGAGATACAGAGAAATTGCAAAAACGGGTTTGCAAAATTGAGCCTTAACAGTGTGATGAGAACAACATGAAATAAGAAGACAAGAAAAAACTTAGAAAGATACTTCGAAGAAAACACGGAAGGTTGACTCATGTAAACTAATAAGCAACATACAAAGGTGAAGAACCGGAAGTTAGAAGAAAAAATGCCGAAGAAAAAGACTGTGATGGCGGTGACTTTGGCCTTCGAACCCGTGCCATCCTACCCGTGTCAAAGATGTAATCTCAAAAAAGAACAAGATCACAAAAGTTGCCCAGAGTCGGTTCGATTTTTCTTCGATGAGTACCGAGTAAACTTTTCAGAATTATGAAGGTGAGGCACTACCAGACAAACACAATGTAGATGTAGTTTTCGGTACACAATCTGATTGAGAGGAGAGTTAAAGTGTGTAGAAACTACTGATTATGAATATAGAAGGTCTTCAGCCGTGAAAACTTGCATACGTCGGGTACCGGAACGAAAACTCGAACGAAAGCTGGAGTGGTAACCGAACCAGTATCATTTCGATAACACATTTATAATCAGAAACACACCTCTTCTATCAACAATTTCTTTTTGCTACACTATGACTGCTCTGCGTTCATCGACAGTAATTTTTATCAGTGAAGTTTGATCCAAGAACCTAAAATACCTACTTTATGAAATTTTTAAAACTTAATTTTTTTTACAATCAACAGGCGAGTATTCTTTCGCTTTGTCTCTACTATAGAAACAAGCTCACCTCTCTGTACTTTGCCGTACATGTCCGGTTTGACATCATCTTCATGCTCTCTCTTCCGCATGGCTGCTATGGCTGCGGTCACTGCCGGGTTTCCATGCAGTCCAGGAAGAAGACCCGCGGCTGCGAGTTGTGGAAAGGCTGCCAAAGGGTTGACGCCTGTCGAGCCAGCTGCAGCTGCTCTCAGAGAGTGCAGCAATGCAAACTCTTCCGCGGAAAAACCGCCGCTTGTTGTGCTGGTTGGCACGGCTGCAGCGGCGGATGCTTGGGGCCTTAAGGCAGTCATTGAAGATAAGAGACGCTGTTGCTGAGCAATGGCTTCGTTGAATTGGGCAATGGAAGAAGGGACACTTAGAAAGCTGGCGTTTGTAACATTCGGTTGCTGCATTTGCAGCTGCAGCATGGCTGCGGTGGCTGTAGAGGACGCGGGAAGCGAGCGCTGAGTGGGGGAGGAGCGACCTGCAGCGTTGTTGGCGACTTCTTTCTGAAAGCAAAACATTGTCCTTAACATCTGATAGTCATGTTGATTACTTTGGTCATAGTCATAGGTCATAATCACTTTGGTCACTGCAGTGTAGTTGGTTACTGCGTATGGAAAAAAGGTTGGATGAAAAAACGTGTTTTCGAAGCTTAATTTCTGATTAGTCTTCTTTCGATCCGATTCATGACAAGTCTTACGATAGATATTTGAAACAAAAAGGTAGTAGATGTCTGATATAAATTACAGATCTTCAACAACTGCATTTCTTTATGATCAAAAAACCACACGGACAAAATATTGTTTACGCTACAACATCGAACCTTCCCTCCCCCTCATACATCGAACCTTCCCTCCCCCTCATACCAGTTACACCTCCGAAGGCACAACCATGTGATATAGTTTCACAAAAGGTTCAAAGATCTAAATAGGCTTAGACTGTGCTTTTTTTGTCTTTTGAATGGTATAAACTAAAATAATTCAATTCAATTCAATTCTTTATTCCGTGCACAAAAAAAGGTTGGGGGTAAATGGAAAAAAGAATAAGAGGCAGTGAAGCACGGAATGGTTTTGCTTGGTTAAAGTCGGCACCTGAAAGGCTGTTGGGCAGTGGTGCAGTGGTACTTTACATTAAGATTTTTAATTAAAAGTCAATTTAGGAACTGTTTTTGTTGCAATATCAAGATAAAAATCTTTTAGTCTTTCACAATCGGTTTCGGAAGAAGTGAACTGAAGGGAAGCTTTCTAAGGCTAACGGAAACGCATCACTATTAGTTTTTGAAACTGTTTCATAGGGTAGGTTGTTCCATACATTAATGGCTATAGAGGCAAAGGTTGATTTATTAGACATTTTTTTGATTTTAGGAAGTGATAATCTCAAACAATGAGTATTTTTCAAGTTCGTAGAAAGTTAATAGAACTTTGATTTGTTTTTTTCTACAGAAACATTTCTCATCGATCTGAACTTTCAATTGTTCGTTCCTAATCAGTTTTTAAGTTCTATGAAATCGAACTGTCAATTGTTTAACTTTTTTCTCTATTATATGTTTCACATCTCAGTTTAAAAAAAAACTGTATCAATTTATTCTTTTTTTCACGTTTCATGGCTTTGCATGAGATATGTTTTTGAACTCATTCTCAACCTAAAGTTGAATAGATCATTTTAAAATTGACGATTGAACTCATTTTCGACCTTAACATCTGTAGAACATTGAGAAAAAATTCTGTTGGTAAAAATTTAACCTACTCAAACTTTTCATTGATGAATACGTTTGAATGAGGCAGCAATAATTATTCAGTTGATCACTCAGAACACTTTCGAAATAATTACATAAACAATAGTGATCGCCCAGAGGGTAAAATATTAAAACTATAAAAAAATTTTGCGAGAGTAAGAAGAAAATATGTTCCTAGTAAACCATCTGTTAAGTTTGAACGTTATTCTTATAGCTCTAAGTGTGTAATTGAACAACTGATTGAATCTACATAGAACTTTCGCTTCCTTTCCAGCTAGACTTTTATCAGATAAATTCCCCCTTTAACTCCACTTTGGTTCCGTCACATGAGAGAACGTGTATTTTGTACCTGAAGCCTTGTCATTCTGAAACCTTATAAATATATAACCCTCAAACTAACACGAGGTCCTTCTCAAAATTTCAAGGAGTGTGTGATTATGTGCTGATAACATCCGTTAAGAAGAGATTCTCCAGAAAAGAAACTCTCTTTTTCTATTTTCCTCACTTAGTTCTTCTTGTCTATTTCAGCTCTCTCTCTCTCTCTCTCTCTCTCTCTCTCTCTCTCTCTTTTCTCTCTCTCTCTCTTTCTCTCTTTCTCTCTCTGCAAGATACATCCTCTTTTTTGTTCCAACTGATTTTTGCAATTCCTGAAGTTTTTCCTATCAATTTTCTCAGCTTAACTATATTTCCCTCTCTTTATACCTCTCTCTTTTTCTGATGAATTTCCACGTTACATTTCCACTCCTAGCTGTTTATCTCTTTCATCAAACTACTTCGTTTTTCCAACTCCCGAGCCACTGATAAAAGAAAGGGTCGATCGTGAAGGAATTTGGCTTCTTTGTTCCAAAGTTCATGTTTTTATTTCCATTCATTCGTCTAAAAAGTAACAAAAGTCAACCAGGACGCAGTCTGAGTTGTTATCGAACAACTGATAACGTTGATGCTCACTTCATTCAATTTTGCGAAAGAAAACAATTTTTCTGACTTGTAGGCTGATTTCATATTTGAATTCGTATGAAAACTTCAGGCTTCTGTCAACAGGGAGTCCATTTTGAAACCAGCTCTGTTTATTTTTCGCCGTTCCGAAAGTATTAGCGCGTCTGATTGTAAAACAAAGTGGAAGAGCCGAAAATTGTACATAGAACAAGCATATAGAAATGGTCGAGTGTTTGATGGTAAGAGATATACAAAGAAAGAGGTAAAGCAAAATGAGAAAGGAAGAAAGAAAATATTTGGTTGCAGCAAAAACTACCCAAAAGAGACTGGTTTAAGGTGCTAAAATACGAAAAAGTACGTAAGAACTAGTCAGAGAGAAAGAAAGTAGACGAGGAGAAAAGACTCGACCAGAAATCATCGAAGTTGCAAACGAATTCGAGTTATGGCACATGTAAGCAGCGGTAAAAGAGGGAAGAGAGAGGGGAGAGGAGGGTTAGCGACTTGGGATACCGGTTTTTGTTTCTCTTCCTCTTCAGCGAAATAAACATATTCACGTACATACATTTACACTAGCGAGGTCGCAGAGGGCACTAGAATTTCAACCCGGGGTTGCAGTGCTGCCTGGCACGCTTAAATTTAGAACTTCTTCTATCTTCTCTTTTTCAATCCCTCGTTTCCTTTCTTTGTATTATATTCCTTTATGACCAAGAACTTCTCTTGTCTCTCTCTTTCTTTAAAACTTCTAGTTTTCATCGTCATCTCTAACTACAGCCTGTTTCATCATCTCAAATACTGTTTTTGAACGCGCCCGAACAAGTTTTTTCTCGCTCGTTTGTGGAAAGTCATGCAATGCAACTGTTTCACTATGATTAACTCTTTTGGATATAAGCTTCGTGATTCTTTCAACTTTTCCTATCATCATGAAAGTTTTTCTTGAAAGTTTGAACTCGATTTTCAATTAAACTCGATATATTCGGTGAATGAAGGGGTGCACGTGCATTTGAACAAAAAGAGGAAGAAAGAGAGAAAGAACTCTATACGAAGCAAGCAAAGTGACGTGAATCACTGGTGAACATTGGAAAATCAGAAATGACGAACAGTTACCATTATTTTTGTGCGTCTGTAGCCAGCCGGCTTATGTGCCCCCGGTGAAAAAAGAAAATATTTGCAATGAAGTTCATAATCGGTATTTTTCACGCTATGAGTGTTTGATAATTTTTAGGGTTAGCTATGTTTTCCGGAAAAATATTGCGCCTTTGATTGGTCTATAGGCCGGTTAATTTTAAGTGGTTATGAAAAGTTCGATCAATGTTGTAAACAGAACATCGGATAGAAAAACAGCTTTGCTGATTAGGAATCAAACTGTTCGCCATTCTATTATCAGACACGACTTCTCGATGCTTGCCACTATTTCAGAAAGCCTGTCAGGCGAGTAATCAACCTGAGAATGAGCTCGGCCGTTTGTCTCGTGCGTTGAAGTCGGGAAGCCGTGGTTTCTCTTCATCTGGCGCGCAGCCTCGATCACATTTTCGATCCTGCAACTTGGCATGAAACTTATGCTCGATTTGTACTCGAGAAAGAATGATAATAATGATCGCCTGTAGAATGAATTAAACGATGCCTTATCTAACACTTCGCTGGAAAAGTATGTGAATTTTAATGGTACCGAACATGACTCATGCTTTTGAAGCAAGACTCAGTAGTAATGCGAAACGATTATCTACAAAACACCATTATGAGTCTGAAACCTCTCCCAATAATACTAAACTTTGGTAAATATGATTTTTTTTGTTAATAAAACATGAATTATGATTTTTTTGTTGATAAAACATGAATTATGATTTTTAAGTCGAATACAGTAGTCATGTGGAACAATGCTTCTTTACTTACCTATCAGCGCCCTCATAATTGACGCAACCTCTGCAGACGGCCTCACCGTAGTCCGTGCACATGGCCCATGGCCACCTGTGAAATAAGTCATGAGTACTGAATGAGTGATGACTATTGATTATTTAAGTAAAGACTACTGATTGTTTGAGTGATGAAGTAATTTGAGTGATTCGACTAAAAAAGAATTTCGATTCGATTCGAATGTTTCTTTTAGGTAGCTGCACCTTGGTAGATCGCAGAGAAAGCAGTGCTGTCGACCGGCCAGTTTAGCAGCATTACTGCCCGACGATGAAGTCGGGTGATTAGCTGCGGACAGCATCGCAGTAGTGCCGGCTGCAAATTTGAACAACCTTCATCCAACTAAAAATATGCAGATTTCTTCCGCATCAATGCTAAAATCAAAGTAAAGTGATTGTTACTTGTAGTCATATGGAGGGGAGGAATGACTGGAGAAGATCTGTGGTTACTCAGAAGTAGAGAGAGCAATTAAAGTGTGCCTCAGATAAAGAAGTAGAAACTTATGAACAAATACAATTTCATTTGTTTCTCATTTGAGCCCCTTATCAAGTTTTTATTCAGATAAGTACATAATGGAACGAAAATCGAGAACTCTCATCTAGAACGAGCAGGGAATGGGAAAAGTTTCGATAGGCGAAATTGGATAGGTAGTCACATGCCTAATGTTTCCATCAACTACGTGCCTATATACAAACTCTGGGAAGCTAAGACAGAGAATGATAGCGACAGAGGTATAAAGCGAGAGAGCGAGAGCGAGAGAGAGAGAGAGAGAGAGAGAGAGAGAGAGAGAGAGAGAGAGAGAGAGAGAGAGAGAGAGAGAGAGATGACAGAGTTTCCAGGTAAGTCTAATCAGGGAAATGGTATCTCCTAAATGTGTTGTGTGGGAGAAAGCTGGATGGAACGTGAGAATAACTAAGAAACTGAGAGATGAAAAGGAGAAAACCAGATGATAATAGATGAGGAACTGAAGAAAGAAGAGAAAACAGTGATAAAAGTTTACGCATACATACATATAAGAGCTTGGAGAAAACAGAGATTCTATGTTATATCAAAGTAGCACATCCATCTTCCATCTGAAGCAATAAGAAACATTTCAGAATTGTTGCAAACATTGACATTATTTCTCACGACAAGGTCCGATCCCACGAGGTAAAAGCTTTTGAAGTTTCGTTTAGTTCTATGTGTATACAAAAATTAAAGGTTTTATCTAACTTTATTCTTCCTAGCACAAGCCGTATCGTAATAAAAAGTGATCCTACAGACATATGTACATTTGCTGCGGTTAGTTCTGTAGTTCACTCTATCCAGTGATTGTATGTCTAAATATCTGAATCCTACTTCTTACCGAGTAAACTTTTTTTCTGATTCACTCTCTCTTTCGTTTTTGTAAGCCTTTCTATTTCTCTAGTTCTCAAGCACACACCCTCTAAAGATGTCAGGTGTTTTTTTTTAAATTCCGAATTGAGACTACAATGTCTAATCGAGCGCTCAACCTTCAATAATTCATCCCGTAAATCTTGTG
Source organism: Allodiplogaster pararmata (assembly GCA_964056735.1). Lineage (NCBI taxonomy): Eukaryota > Metazoa > Nematoda > Chromadorea > Rhabditida > Diplogasteridae > Allodiplogaster > Allodiplogaster pararmata. Next base: position 1,342,168 of record OZ057406.1, read on the forward strand.
AGCAGAATTCGCTTCTCTCATAGTTTTCTTTGGAGTTCGAAAATCCTTATGCACACAACAAACTCTGAATTTTGAACGTTTCTTTTACCTGACAGCTTTAAGTCTAATATTTGAATTATAATTATAATCAAACATGAAGAGTAGGGAATTCCGAAAACAAAAACCCTGAAAGAAAAAAAAGGAGCAAACAACAAAATAAACGTATGATGGAGAGTTGAAACAATGAAGAAGAGAGTGAAAGGCTGAAAGAATAAGAAGAGGAAGAGGAGATTTAAAGAGTTCAGAATCAAAGAGATTGAGAGAATAGAGAGTCTAAGAAAGAAAGAATGGTTTTGAAACGTGAACACCAATCCGCATTCTTATCACTTTGTTCAGGGGAAAGGAGCAGTAGAAATGATGGGACAGAGAAAGAGAGAGAAAGATAAAGAGAAAGAGAGAGACAGTGATAAAACAGAAAAGGTGATTACGAGATATGAGACTTCATGTCAGACCTATGTTTTTTCTAATTGTCAGTTTTTATCCAGCTCTGACTTTGACCTGTAAACATTATTCACGACTCAGGAAAACTTTTCACCTCGCTCAAAATCTCTTTTTCTCCCCCCTTAAGTAATTTTTTGTGTCTTTTTCTCTCATTATTCATTCAATACCACCCTTGTTTTCTACCTGAGTATGTTTTAGGTTCTTGCAATCGCTACACTCTTTCTTTTTAAAAGAGGTCAAATTACAACTGACGAAAACTGAAGGATCATTTCCATCATTTCCAAGATAGCAACTCACTTCAAGGAAGTAACAACAGAAAATCTACTACATACACAAAAAATTGCGATATGAACTCTAAAGTGATGGACAGGCCGGGCCGAAAGATATATTTTTTGAACTATCCGATCATTCGTTTTGCCTATTTTTCTTTCTTTCTTTTTTGTTGTTTCTTTTAAAAATTTAACCTCTCTTTCTCTCTTTTCATCTCACTCTTGCTTTTTGGTTGTCTTACTCTTTCTCTTAGTCATTTTTCGAATATTAATATCTGCCCTGTTATTTTACTAAGATTGTGACGCACAAGAACCTTTTACTATGCATAATGCTAACCGTGCTGTGGTGGCCGTATGTTTGCGGCTGCCGAGCTTGGAACGAATTGTTCAGGTAGTAATCCAGCAACGCGACCACGTCGTTGGAACGAAGGAGGCGGCGTTTCGAACTCTTCTGTAGCTTCAACCTCGGAAGAAAGAAACTGCGAGCGAGGACACTCAACTGGCTGTGGTTGTGTGCAACCCGCGTAAGGGAGAATCAGAGAGGGACGCTCACGACAAAAGTAGCAGATTCTCGAGCAAGCACTCAACAAACAAACACGTTGACTTGAAACACGCTCGTGTGTGTCACAAAACAACTAACTGATGGTAGGTCGAATGAGGGTGAACCAAAGGGGAGGATTGGTGGGGTTGAAGAGACGAGTCACAGAAAAAGACAGAGAGAGAGAAAGAGAGTGAGAGCGAGGAATAAAGATAACATATGGAGAAAATGAGAGAGAGAAAGAGAGAGAGAGAGACAAAAAACGGGAGAGAAAGAGAGAGAGCGAGAGAGCCAGTAGCCTTCATTTTATTTTTGATTCCTGTCTCTTCTCTTCTTCCTCAATTCTGACTAGACTCTTTTTACTTTTTATTCTCTTCATCTCTCATTGTATTGCTTGATTTTTGTCTGTTTTTGTACAAGAGATGTTCTCTCTTTCTCTTCCAACTCTCTCTCTCTCTCTCGATATAACTCTCACCATCTATTCATTTCTCTTTATCTAGCTCTTTCTATCTTTTTTTTTTGCATATTTCTCTTGTTAATTCAGTCTCCCTTTCACATCCAACTCTGTGTACTCCTACTCTTATTTCTCTCCCACACTCTCGGAATGGTTGACCCTGAAGGGACGCAGAAGGAGAAGTCGTGAGAGAGAAAAAGTGAGGGTTAGTTTGAGAGGTCACACGCGCGTGTCTAGTAAAAAAAGTATAAGAACAGAGAGAGAGAGAGAAAAGATACGGAGAAAGATTACATACTAAACAAGAATCGAAAAAAGTTTGCGCGGAAAAAAGTATGAGAAGAAATGAGTTAGATGGCTAGGTGGCCTATGGAGAGGTCAGTGGTCTCGAATGACGGTAGAGAGGAAGGGATTTAGAGGAAAAGAAAGACAGAGATGAGAAGATAAAGAGGGGAATAGGGAGGAAGAGAGATTAAAAAAGAGGAGGAAACCTAGGAAAAAAGGAAAAGATAGAAATGAACAAGAAAAAAAGTACAGAACAGAAAGAGAAATTCATCGGAAATGGTATTCGAAAAAATTGTTTTATACATAACCATAGTTCGATGAAAAGAGTATAGGAAAACAGAAGTGATAGAGAGTGAGAAATAGAAGATGGAGTAAGAAGGAGAGAAGGAGGGAAAGAGAGGAACAGACAGAGAGAGAAAAAAAGAGAGTAAGAGAGAGAATGGATAGAAAGAAAGCGAAGGAATAACAAAAAAAGGCTGAGGGAAAGCAAAAATATAACAGGTTTTGACAGAATAAGCGAAAACTTCAATTTAATTTTTATATACTCGCTCCTACACACATACACAATTTAAAATTGGAAAAATAGGGTTTACAACTAGCAGTCCATAATCGTCCATAATCATAATCGATCCCATAATCGATGATGTTATATTACCGATGTGGCTTGCTGATCTTGATAAAGCGTTTAAATTGAAAATTGAAAATTGAAAATTAGCAGTCGAAATCGATGAACAGACTTAGTAGTGAATAAGAAGCAAAAAGAGATGAAGCAAGGAACTTGAAAAGTTTTTGAATCTCAAGCATTGAAATATTGAAATTTCGAAAACAAAAGGGAATAAAAACACAATTCAAAAGTTTTATTCTATGTTTTCTGTTTTGTTTTCTGATTTCCATTACTTAGCTTATTCTTCCACTCATGGACAAACAAATTTCCAACGCACACAACTTTTTGGTTCAACAAAAACATTTCATACCCGCAATGGCTTAGTTTCAAAATTTTGAAATGAAATTTAGTGGAATTACTACGAAAAAAGAATTTAAACACCGATGGATCAATACGAGCCACCAATCTTTTTGTAAAAGAGTGTGTTGAAAGATACAAAAATTGCATGTTTCCTAATCTTGCTTATTGATAAATCTCTCTCTTTCTCCCTCTATTACTATCTTTTTTATGTAACACTCTTTTTATCTATTTTGTCTGTCAAACCTGTGCTCTTTTGTTCTGCTCGCTTTCTTCCATCACCTCATTTCCCTGCATGATTCTTTCACTAGTTTTCTGGCGCATCTCTGAGCTTGGAGTCATTTTCAAAATCTCTCCATTTAACTTTCTAGAAGTTAAAAGCTTTTTTCCCTTATGTTTCTGACTCCTCGCTTAAGGGAGCACTCTTTCTCAGCTATATATTTCTTTTCCATATAATAATAATCACTCGACAAGTCTAAGCTTTCTTTCTATCGTTTTCTCGAACGTCAAAGTCAACAAACCGCTATGAGGGGGGGGGGTTAGCTATGAGGGGGGGGGGGTTAGCTATGAGGGGGGGGGGGGTTAGCTATGAGGGGGGGGGGTTAGCTATGAGGGGGGGGGGGTTAGCCACAGTTCTAGCAGAATGTTTTGTTTTTGATAAAAGAAAGCAGGCAGCATGAAATGTTCGTCAGAAAGACGAGAAAATTAGAATTGTTACAGTGAGAGAAGAGAGAGAAAAATAGGGAAATAGAGAAATAGAGAGGAAGGGAGAGCGAGGGAAGTAGAGAGGGAGAGAGAGAGAGAGCGAGGGAAGTAGAGAGGGAGAGAGAGAGAGAGCGAGGGAAGTAGAGAGGGAGAGAGAGAGAGAGCGAGGGAAGTAGAGAGGGAGAGAGAGCGAGGGAAGTAGAGAGGGAGAAAGAAAGAGAAGCAGAGAGAGATAGGAAGAAGAGAGAGACATAGAGAAACACAGAGAGAGTATGTACAAAAGGTAGAGTGAAAAAATTTTTTTATACTAGAGTTCATTTTTTATACTATAGTAACTCTAAAGCCAGCTCCTAATTGAAAACAGTGACAGCTTTTCAACTAACTTCGACTTTGGTAGCAATAAAATCAGTAATGAACCAAAGAGAAGTTTGAAAAGAAGCTAAAAAAGGATTGAAAAGTTGCCATTTTTTATTATTATTAAATCACTGAATAAGAAATAATACTAATAATTTATTTCGTGACTAACATTTTGAAAAAAAACACGGTTTTTTCTCTCTTTAATTTGTTTGGAAACACTCAAGAAATAGGCTAGAATACAGTATTGGAAATCAGTTGAGGACTCAATACATTGCTATGAGATGAGAACTCTAAAGTATGGAATTAACTAAAAATAACATCTAAACATGCGGAATAAATTGATTGACTTATCTACTGTACGTTCTTCTCTTATCTACTGTACGTTCTTCTCGCTGTTGAACTTTTCCATTTGTTTTTCTTCCTGAACTTATGTCACAGTTCTAGTTTTTTCGTGTGTGTTGGTGTTCTTTTCTCGGGGAGGACACTCTGGAAAGAGGGAAAGAACGGATTAACCTTACCGTCTCTCACTTTTACTAGTGTACATATGTACATCTCTAATCTCATTTCACCGAAATTTCTCCTTTTCTCCCTATTGAAAGTGTTCATTTTATCTGAAATCATCCGAGTCTTTCCATTACTCTTTACCCTCTTAATCCCTGTTACGCTTGTAAGCGATTAATACTTGTCGAGAACATGGAGAAATAAAGTGAGTGGAAAAATAGACAAAAAGAGAAAAATATAATGAGAGAGAAAAGAGAGAGGAAAAAAAGAGTGTTGAAGGAAGAAAAATAGAAAAAGAAAAGAAAAATGAAGGGAGAAAAAATCATAGAGAGAATGATAGAAGTAGAGGAATAGGGTAAAAAAGAGAGGAGAATTGCAATGAGAGAGAAACAATAAAAAAGTAATAAGGATTTTAATAAAGGTTTTGTTTAAAACGTTTTTTACGGGTAGCACGGAGATGGAGAGAGGAAAATAATAAACAAGTGAAAACGGTTTCTTTTAACTGCTGGAGAACAACAGAAATAGCAAAGTTCTGAACTCGTTAACCTAGTACTTCCCTAAAGTTCTTTCCTCTCAATCGATTGAATTAAACCTACACCTACACATACATACATATTTATACAAAACAACTGTGTATAAAAGCTCTAAAAATAGAACTTGTTAGAAAGTTTCACACTCATTTTCACCAGTGTCTATTTCCTTGTATCTGAATGTTATTTGGCTCTTCTACGCTGAGCCTGACTTGCTACCAGTGAAATTTCTGTATTCTCTTCCAAAAAAAGCTCCAAGAAAAAAAACAAGGGCCTATGAAAAATATAAGAGATAAAATGCCGAATATAGTGATTGAAAAAATACAACATTAAGCAACAATATTAACAAAACAATATCAAGAACCTCGAAAATGAAAAAAACGAGAGAACTCATAGATTTTCAATCTCAAAGTTAAGAAAACTCATTGAAGAATCAGAAAAGTTTTCTGAAAGTTGTTCCCCACAACCTACGCATTCTATGTATGTTCTATCACTCAAACCCTTATCAGCGAACAAAGCGAGAAAAAAAAGTGATTTGTAACAATGAGGCCATGAAGAGAAGAACTGACACTTTCCTTGCAAACAGATCGAGAATGGGCCACTTGTTGTAAGTTGTCAGTGAAACGAGAACTAGAGTTGCGAACTTGTTAATGCAGAAAGAGAAGAAGATCGCACAAGAAATATGTATTATGAAAGAGAGAATAAAGAAAGCAAGAATTTTTAGAGGGCAACATAAAGCAACGGAGAATGAAAGAGAGAAAACAAGAAAGGAAAAAGGGAGAATAATAGATCTGAAGACAAGAGAACAAGAAGCGAGTTATTCAATGCTTAGATGGAGAGAAGTTTGCCGACCGTGCAGAGCTCTTCTATACAAGAAAACAACTGAGAGAAAGCAACCATTCACAATACCATTAAGAGAAGCATATCATTTGTTTCGAAAACTTGTACAAATACCAGTTATCCCCTCAATTCGTTAAAAAGGTGAAAGTAAGTGGGTTCGTAGTGAGACATAAATACAAATGGAAGAAGAGACAGCGACAGAGTTAGATGAGCGATGAGAGAGCTACGGAAAAAAAAAGGCGTTCAGAGAAGATTGACGGAAGAAAGAAGGGAAAAAACAGTGAGAGTGAGAAAGAGAGAGAGAGAGATAGAAAGAGATATTGAGAGACAGAGAGAGAAAGAGAGAGAGAAAAAGAGAGAGAAAGAGAGATAGAGAGAGAGAGCAAGACAGAGAGAATGAAAAAGATAGAAAGAGATAGAGAGAGAGATAGAGAAAGAGAAAGAGAGATATTGGAAAAGTTGAAAAGTTCACACGGCAGCTCATTTATTCCGCGAAAACACCAAAAACTTTTTTCATTTTAGAGAGAACGAGAAGAAAGATGAGTACATTTGCTCATAAAGCGTTACAGTCCAAAAGAGTAACACATTGTAGATGAAAACTGAAAATGAGAGAAAACAAGAAGAATCACCAGCATGTATAACTAACTCTTGGACAGGTTTCAATGCAAGATCTGAAAAATAAGACTGGCTGGTGAAACTGATTAGTAAATAACTTCCGGAGAGAAACTCTCAAAGCAATTCACTGAGTCAGTGATCAGTTTAAAAATGAAATGTTGTAAGAGTTGAATGTCACCTGTGACGCCTGCCGTTCCACTCACACATCACACCTTTCCAGTGCTCATTCCTACTAAAACTTTTATTGAAAAAGTCATTTATACATCATATGTGTAAAAGTTATAGTTAAATCGAAGTTCCAAATTATTTCTCAAGTAAACTTTTACGAAAAAAAAAAGGTTTTGAAAAATCGAATTTTTAAAAATATTTTTCCTTGGTTTTGATTTGCGGTAATTTTCCTATGACTTCATCGATAATATTAATTCTAACTCAGCATAAATACGTATGTCTTCATTTCGCGTTTCCAAATGCTGAGAACATCGATTTGATGACCATACCAGTCACAATAAAACACATTTTTTCTCATTATGATGTTATAAGATATGGAGCCGAATAATTATTTGTTAAAAATTGGACTACACAGGGGAAACGAAGAATTAACAGAATAATTTTATACAGAACGAAACTAAGTACAGTATACATATTTTTTTCTTTTTAATGAAACTTTATTTAACGCGCGTATTTGTTTTGATTTACGAACAAACATCGAGAAATAGTCACAGCCAAAAATAGGAAAAAAAATCTCTGAACACACAAGCTTCTGCTGCTCAATATTAGTTTTTTATATGTATATGCTCGTCTGCATTTATGTACACTATCGAAGACATCGCGATCACTCTTGAAAATCGTGACATGACTCCTCAGCCGGGATTTTCCTTTTGGAAACCATGTGAGTGATAATTATAAACAAATTAACTTATCCTTACAGAGTTATTTGAGAGAAACATAAAGTTCGAAAAACAATTACAAAATTTTTGTTGTTGCAAATTCTTGAAGAAAAAATTTTGAAAAAAAAGAAGTTTTTGCAAAAATGTTTGTAGAAATTCACTGATAAAGAATGAAATAAAACTTTTCCACCAGTTGATTTCTCCCAGATATTATTTTAGCTAAGAAATCTTTTTTTGAGCTTTTACTGTTCCCAAAAGAGACAAAATATTTGAATATGCTTCTCATGCTCATCTAAAGAAAGAAACTATAAACAGGTAAACTTCGTTTTTTCATACGCTTCGTAAGTTGGCCTTCCCACTGCGAATCTTCTGGAAAAAGTATTCAAGACTATATATTATAAAATGCTTGTTGATGGTTTAAATAGCACTGAAATCCGATCACGGACAACTATGTAGGTATAAATACAACGAATTTGATTTCCAACGAGCACATAAATTGATTTAAAAACATCTTCAAATGCTAAGTTACACAGTTTAAAGGCAGTGACGCCTGGTTGAGATGACAAATGTGTAACATAGCCTTTGTAGATTTATCATCCAACTTCCATACCTCTTCTGTCTTAATCGTGAATTCTGGAGTTACGCTTCATTCATGACGCAATCGCTTAATAAGCATGCTTGACTAAGAGAACAAGGGATGCGAGCCTTTCATATAACACTATCGCACGGAATAGCAATGTGTCCCCGTGGTGTAATGGTAACGCGCGCTCCCGGTTTTAAACGAGATGGCTGAGTTCTATCCCGCCCGGTGGACTTGCTTTTTTTCTGTGCGATAGTTCGGTTTACAAACACTTTGGTTTTTAATTAAGACATGCTAAGTTTTGTGATGACACTCTATCGATGATAGAAACGGAATAAAAGAACACAGTAGAAGAATAAGTAGAAGAATAAGTAGAAGAATAAGTAGAAGAATAAGTAGAAGAATAAGTATAATCATTGAAGAACAGTTAATTTTTCAAGACATACATTTTAAATTGTCAAGTTCAAGATGAAAATTGTACAACATCACTTAACGATTGATAAGTTGAACAATATGAATAACTCTAAGAAAGAAAATATAGATAGGAATCGTCTACTGTGTTTTCTTGTAAGACCGTAATCGAACTTCTTGTTGTTTCGGTAACCAAGTGGCCTTTATAAATCTTACGAAGAAGCGTTTTCTCTACCTGTAAAACTAACGCAATTTTCATTATATCACTCATCTGACTACACAAGAATCAGTTAACAAACCGGAATACGATGGCATCTTTCGATAACAGAACGATTATCCCGCCTTGATCTCGTTTTGATTTCCCCTCGCACAATATTTTTCTTGAGTTACTATTTTAGAAAAGCTATCTGGTTTATCGTCATATCCTCTTTTCATATCTGAATTTTTACTTTTTTTTTGTAAGCAGACGAAAAATTCCAATAGGCAGTTAAAGTCTTTGTCGTGCCAGTGAAGAGATGCGGTGTGGTTTCGTGCAAAGAGTTCGGACGTTTCGCTTTATTTAAAGCATCATCAGCGATATGCAAATTACCCTAAAGCAGAACGAAATTGGTTTTTTAAAAAACAAAGCGAAAAAGCATAATTCACATGAAAGTTATCTCAATACAAGAGAGGAAATCTCCTAAAGAAGTAAAAGGCTATTTAGTGGGAGAAAGAAGCGAAATATGGTGAGTCTCGCGTTACAAAGCGAGTTAATTCAAAGACTGGGAAGAGAGATAAGAGCTAGTTGAATCATTTCCTCAGCGAGTTCTCCCACTAAATAGCTTTTTACTTCTTTAGGAGATTTCCTCTCTTGTATTGAGATAACTTTCATGTGAATTATGCTTTTTCGCTTTGTTTTTTTTTTACCAATTTCGTTCTGCTTTAGGGTAATTTGCATATCGCTGATGATGCTTTAAATAAAGCGAAACGTCCGAACTCTTTGCACGAAACCACACCGCATCTCTTCACTGGCACGACAAAGACTTTAACTGTCTAATTAACCTCCACGATGCGCGTCACTCAGTACTCAAAATTCCAATAGGGTTTTACTCGTTTTACTTTATAAAACAGTTTTACTTGAAAAGTCTCCTTTTTTCAATTGATACAGTTTGACCTCAGCAACTTTTCAAGTCTTAGGCCTCTTAAATTGAGAACAGTTCGAAGTTTTCAGGATCCCTTTCCAATCAACATTCGATGAGTTCCAATTAGTTAAGAATTCGATCACTGAAGAGCTCAGGTTACATGTATGCATTGTAATATATCACCAATAGTGTTTTACCTATATAAATCTCAAAAAAAATCAAATAAATGTAAGATTGACAAGGGTTTCGCCAAGTAGAACACGTAAATATTCAGCCAAGAGCATAATATAGGTTGACAAACTTAATCTAAAGTTGATCCGCAAACTATACGAAAGGAACCCAGTCATTTCTCTTCGCCCGAATGACTGTGTTACTACATTTCCACAGAGGACGCACTCATATTCCATACAATTGTGAAGAAAAAAAATTGAGAAAAAGTTTACATAGGAAAAATTATCTTTGTGAAACAAACTTAACAATTGATAAGATTTACAGTAAGTTTAAGTAGTAAAATACATGTGAAACAAGGAAAATAATTTAGTTACCTTTCTCCGCATTTATTTCTTGAATAATATTCCATGATTGACTAATCTTTCTTACATAATGTGATATGAAATATTGAGCTGAAAGATGAAAGGGAAAGATATAAAGATTCATTACTGATTGAATTGATTGCATTTCACAGCGTTTTATGTTATACAGGCAATCTGCACAAAACACGTCAAACTGGTTTTATAATGCGAATACTAGTTTTCTGGTTTGAGTTAATCAGTAAATGCACTTCGAATAGATGATTTCCACGGACAAGTAAATGAGTAGGTAAAAAGGAAAACAAAGAGACTATGAAGAAGGAAAAAAATAAGAATAGAAGACTGAGAGAGAAAAAGAGAGAGATTGAGAGAAATGAAGAGAAATAGGAAGAATGACAAAGACAAGAAGCGAAAGGTAAACAATGGCGTAAAAGTACAAAATAGCTCTTTCATGAGTACATAAAGGCAGATTCACAGCTGAGAGGGGATGAACTCTTTTGGAGTGGTTCGAGAGTGACTGTTTGTATTATACATACATACATTCATACAAATACGTTTGAAAGAAAGCTTGTTAGACACTTATACAATTGATGAAAGTGATGAGAGAGAGAAGCGTACATTTGTAATTACGTAAGCTAGACCAGAACCTGATCGAGAGAAAGAACAAGAGTGAATTATTGATAGAGATAGAGTTAATAACTGAGCCAGATGAAAAAAGAAACATTTTAAAACAAGAGAGAGGTGGAATTTGAGAGAGTGGAAGAAAAAGCACGAGAAAAAACTGAAAAAGGTTGGGGTGAAACGAAAAAAAATTGAGATAGACAAAGAAAGAAGGAGAAAGAGAGAGGGAAGAAGAGAGAAAGGGAGAGAAAGAGAGAGAAAGAAAGAGAAAAAAGAGAGAAATAGAGAAAGAGAGAGTAAAAGAGAGAAAGAGAGAGAGAGTCGCCATCATGTAAGTGTAAAGGTTTTGAAAGAAGTTTAATCTATGATGTATGTAATTTGATCTTGAAAACATACAAAATAAGAAACTAGCAAAATTGGGTCACAGCGATGTGTGTTTTTTTAATTTTTTACTCGGTTCAACTCTAATTCTACTCTTTAGGTGCTAACAATAAAGCTCAAGTCAGTGAGCGCGTTATTTACTCATGCAAAATGTTCTTTTTTGTCCACAATCGTAACCATAACTGGATCTGATATTCTCTGGTATCTACCTAGGATCTTACGAAACTGGCCTCGAACGGAATTGGGGACACTTTGAGCTTGAAATAAATCAAGTTCGACTCAGGTGCTTTTCAAGTATTGAGAGAAAATAGGAAGCCTCGAGGAAAAAAATTTCAAGAATACTCTTGATCTAAGAGATCACCTCCGCCCTCCTCACCCTCCCTAACTCTATCGCCGACAGATTCAATCAGAGAAGACTTGCTCTCCGTACCGCCACAATGCCGATAGACATGACAAAAGCGTTCGATAGGTTCGACATAGCGGAACTCATCGACCTCCTCTCTCAAACAGAAGCCCCCTGCTATTTCTAGAATTGGATCGCATTGGATCTACCTTAGAGGTCGTACCTCTTTCTGCAATGCACTATACAAGTCATACCCCATCAGAAGCGGAGTCCCCCTCTCCTGCCCTTTTCAATCTCTACACCCGTGACCTCCCTGATAACAACCCCAACATCTCGACGATCTCATATGCCGATGAAATCACAACATGGGCAGCAGACAACACCATTTCCTTGACATCTGAACATTTCCGCTCAGGTATTCCAGCCATAGAAGAGTTCTTGGAAAAACGCAAGCTTCAAATTTCTGCAAGCAAGAGCCAGCTTATCCTCATCACTTCAGACAACAAAAAGTTCAAGACTACTCTTGACTCTTGATATTCCCATAAGAGGCCACACCGTGCCCTCTTCTCTTGATATTCCCATAGAAGGCCATACCGTGCCCTCTTCTCTTGATATTCCCATAGAAGGCCATACCGTGCCCTCTTCTCTTGATATTCCCATAGAAGGCCATACCCTGCCCTCTTCTCTTGATATTCCCATAGAAGGCCATACCGTACCCTCTTCTCTTGATATTCCCATAGGAGGCCATACCGTGCCCTCTTCTCTTGATATTCCCATAGAAGGCCATACCGTGCCCTGTTCTCTTGATATTTCCATAGAAGGCCATACCGTGCCCTCTTCTCTTGATATTCCCATAGAAGGCCATACCGTGCCCTCTTCTCTTGATATTCCCATAGAAGGCCATACCGTGCCCTGTTCTCTTGATATTCCCATAGAAGGCCATACCGTGCCCTCTTCTCTTGATATTACCATAGAAGGCCATACCGTGCCCTCTTCTCTTGATATTCCCATAGAAGGCCATACCGTGCCCTCTTCTCTTGATATTCCCATAGAAGGCCATACCGTGCCCTCTTCTCTTGATATTCCCATAGAAGGCCATACCAATTTACAACAATAGTTCCATTGTCGCGAAGGAAAAGTTCTTCAAATGGGTTCCGATTACACGGACAAATGTTAACGGTTTGTATGTCGAAGCAACACAGAATACGGCCCGTTTCCATTGTTTCTCATTAAGGGTAGCACGTATGTTCACTAGATTATCGAGAGATGTGTTGAATGTTCCGAGTGAACACGTTTTTAAAAAAGCTGTCATCAATATCATTGATACACTTTAGTCTTTCCGTTTCGAATCAGCAGACATATGGATGTAATTATTAGACACTATGACGCGCTCTGTAATAAATTGTTACAAGAATTGTCTTAGATTTATTTTCTTTTTTTCTTTGCTTCTTAAAGACACCATTGTTATCTGTGGTTTTTGAATGTTTGTTTTTGCACTGACAAGTGTAGATAAAATATATAATATATATACCGTACCCTCTTCTCTTGACATTCCCATAGGAGGCCATACCGTGCCCTCTTCTCTTGATATTCCCATAGAAGGCCATACCGTGCCCTGTTCTCTTGATATTCCCATAGAAGGCCATACCGTGCCCTTTTCTCTTGAAATTCCCATAGAAGGCCATACCGTGCCCTCTTCTCTTGATATTCCCATAGAAGGCCATACCGTGCCCTCTTCTCTTGATATTCCCATAGAAGGCCATACCGTGCCCTCTTCTCTTGATATTCCCATAGAAGGCCATACCGTACCCTCTTCTCTTGATATTCCCATAGAAGGCCATACCGTGCCCTCTTCTCTTGATATTCCCATAGAAGGCCATACCGTACCCTCTTCTCTTGATATTCCCATAGAAGGCCATACCGTGCCCTCTTCTCTTGATATTCCCATAGAAGGCCATACCGTACCCTCTTCTCTTGATATTCCCATAGAAGGCCATACCGTACCCTCTTCTCTTGATATTCCCATAGAAGGCCATACCGTGCCCTCTTCTCTTGATATTCCCATAGAAGGCCATACCGTGCCCTCTTCTCTTGATATTCTCATAGAAGGCCATACCGTGCCCTCTTCTCTTGATATTCCCATAGAAGGCCATACCGTGCCCACGACGAACACAGCTAAAACCCTCGAAATGACCTTCGACACTATGTTCACCTTTTTTTCGCTATGCCAAAGATGTCTCGCAAATGATAACCCAGAGAAACAACGTACTCAAAGCACTAGCAGGAAGCACCTGTGGTAATAATAAGGAGCTTCACCGTCTTCCCTACAAGGCGATAAGCCTCTCGATATATGGATATGCAACACCCTGCTGGTCCACATTTATCTTCTTTTCAGCAACCAAGAACATTCAGTGAGCTCAAACTAACGCACTAAGCATCATCTCAGGAAACCACACGATGGCAAGCACCTCTCATCTCCATGCTGAGACGAAATCATGCGTACGAAGGAACACCTTAACATGCTATCTTCCCAGTACTTAGCCAGAACGATTATCTTTGGGCACCCGCTGGATGGCCTACTCGAACGAGCTACCCCTCCTCGAAACATTAAGACCAACCTTGCAAATACACCATCGTTACAGCCAAAGCTACGATGGCGGATGCGAACAACGGAATTGAAGTCTCCTCTTAGCCGTGCAGGAACGCCCCAACCTGAGAGGTCCCGGCATACTTGGCAATAGACGTCCACCTGGCATCAACGACCAAGAAATACTCCTCTCTCGTTCAACAAGTTGCACGCTCAGCAAACTACGCTCAGCTACAGCAGATTCACGCAGAACTATCTACAACGTATCAACGAAACAATCTCCGATGCATCCCAAGACTGCCAAGAAACCCCACATGACGTGCATCAGCTCTTCTCATGCGTAACCCGACCGACTACACTTTCTGTCACTGATCTCTCGCTCAAACCGAAGGAAGTGGCCTCTTTCCTACGTCTCTTATGAAAAGAAAAAAAGAGAAAAAACAAGGAAACAAAGAAAAAAACGAAGAAGAGAGGGCTCTTCGATGGCAGAAGATGTTTACGGAAACAACAACAACAAGTATTAAGTGAAAATATAAAGCCTCCGGTTCTTTAATCTTACGCAACGCTTTTATAAATTAAGATGAATAGAAAAAAATCTGAAATTGTATGCTTGAGAACTTTTTTCGATGTAAAAAATCCTGTTCCCACCAATTTCTTTTTGTATTTCTACTTCACCATCTTCTACAAATAGGTTGAAGCGTTGTGGTCAGAAAAGTTAAGGTTTTCAGTCATATAAACAGAGGAAACTCACACGTTGAGACTACGCTAGGCATTTCTTACAGGTTTTCGGGCTTACAGGGAAGTGTGATCAAGTTTTGTTAACTTACAATGTTTTTATTTAGAACTTCATCGCATGTTTAACATGTTATGACAGTAAATTTTAAAAATACCAAGTTGAAAAGTTCGAAGGCAGTGACGCCTCGTTAAAGAGATAAATTACACGGAAAACAAAGCTAGCCCGCGGGGCGGGATCGAACTCAGCCATCTCCCATATCCGGGAGTTCGAGCGCGTTACCATTTGTAATGATCATGTACATATTTAGTGGGTACATACACAGATTTAAGGCAGACAGACTACCTTACCGTAATTTTTCCCTGAGTACTCGACACGGACGAGAATTTTCCGTGCCTTTCATTGTGGTTATTGTAACAAGTGGAAGTAAGAAAATAATTCCTAAAAAGTTGAAAAGTTGAAAAGGATAGATGAAAAGCTTACGTTTCGTTGCTTGAAGAGTTTTGCCGAAAGTAATAAAATTTAGCATTTGTTTTAAGAAAAAATGTATTCGAGAAGATGAGGTGCAAACAGAAGAGAGCAAAAGGATGAGGTAAACAAAGTAGAACGGAAGAAGAGGTTGATTAAAAATAGCAAAAGGCAAAGAAATGAAAGTGATTCGAAGAAAAAAAGTTTGAAGAACACAGTTCAGCATTTCTATCCAGGCAACAGTTCAAACTTTCTTCATCCTTTTCTCTCTAAATGTAACTTCCAACTAGATTTCTCTGTTCCCTGTCTCTATCATCTTTTTTATCATTATATTCTCCCTCTGCATAAGTTTTCTCTCTATTCTCACTCTCTATAAACTCCCTTTCACTCTTTAACACTCCAACTCTTCCTCTCTAAACTCTTCCTCCTTCTTTTTCATTTCTCTTTTCCTGTTCTCAATTCTAGGCACTGAAGTAAATACTCGACAAATACTTAGTTTAAACTTGAGAAAAAATGTTCTTTGGAATAAAGTCAACAGCAAGTATGAGAAACATTGCCACAAAGACGAACCCAGAAAACATTCCAAGAAAGATTAAGCAACCGAAACAATAAAAGAAAACAAGAAATTATATGAGGCAGACATGGGAAAAGAAAAGAGAGAAAAAAGAGACAGAGATGAGATAAAGAAATACTGAGAAAAAGAGAGAAAGATAAGAACAAACCGGTCTTATTGGCATACTCAAGTTTTTACATGCAATTTTTTTCTCCGACCGTCTATTTTTCGCCTTTTTTTGCAAATCTCTTTTCTTTCTCTTCCTCTGCCGTTTTTCTCTAGTTTTAACTTCTCTTGTTTTTATTTTTATTTCCCTATCTTTTTATCTTCTCTCATTACTTTTTTTTTTTACAAATTCTTTGGCAGGCGTTATCGTTCATGATGTCCGTGGCGAGTAGAGATAAACCAGATCAAGAGACAAGGCAAAAAAGAACATGCCGAAGAAAATAAAGATAAAAAATAGGAAAGGAAACAGAAAACAGACAGACTCAAAAAAGAAGGAGGAGTTTGTGAGCTAGAGAAAAAGAAGCAAAGCAGACTAGACTTGCTTAGTTAGCAAGCTACAAATTAAGCAAACTAGAATAGTCTCAAATGCACTTTTCCGACTGCTCCCTTTTCTTCTCTTTCTCTTTCTTTCTATTTGCTTCTCCTCCTCCGAGAAGAAGGCATCCGCAAATAACCAACACCAGATATATTCTATATGGTAAAAATAGTTGGCGAGAAGGGCTACAGAGTGACAGAGAGAGTAGGAATAGAGAAACAGAGCGAAATAAGAGAAAGAAGTAGGGAGAGAGAGAGAGAGAGAGAGAGAGAGAGAGAGAGAGAGAGAGAGAGAGAGAGAGAGAGAGAGAGAGAGAGAGAGAGAGAGAGAGAGAGAGAGGAGAGAAAGTATTGAAAAAGGAGAGAGATAGATGAAAGAAGAGACAAAAGTTAGAGCTAGAGATGGCATAAGAGAAAAAAATAAGTAAGGAAGCGAAGAAAAGTTACAGCTCTACACATTTTTTGAAACAAAAACTGTGAAGAGTATTTTCAAATAAAATCACATATCTAGAATCGTTTGCGATCGATACAAGAAGTGATCTCTCTGAACTCCCGCCGAAAGAATCCAGCGAACTCGAATACTACTAATATTTGCTCAAGTTGCGTAGAAGGCGCCTTCGAGAGTTTTCCTAGAATGCAGTTCAAGTGTAAGCATAACTATCGAGCGGAGAGTGAATGAAATGTTGAGCGAAAATATTCTAACAATAGGGCTCAAAAACTCAACACTTCAACGATTAAATAATTCTCCAAAACTCCGAAATATGTTGACTGTCAAAATAAAACAAGGTCAATTTTTACAAAAAGTAGTACATACATCAGAATTGTTTCACCCGACTCACCCTCAAAAGTTCTCATCGATCAACTAAACCTTTAAATATTCCATTATTTGCTCTATGACACCGAAAAATTTAGAAGAAAATAATTTTTACATAATATCAATAGTATGAATATAGGAGGGTGCTGGGAATTTAGTTCGGCAATTCGTGTTGTTTCGGTGTCTGTGGCGATTTTTGAAACATGACGGAAAAAAACTCGTTTATCCGTAAATTGCACAGAGTATTTGAAAAAGAAACACGTGTCATATTTAATACACAGATTTTTCTTTGGCAAGAAAAATAAGCACTGAGTGTCAAAGACATAAGATTCAGAGTCACTTCGCGAATTTAGAACGGTTCGAATTTCGTCACCGGTTGATGATCATTACAACGCGAATTTAGAACGGTTCGAATATCGTCACCGGTTGATGATCATTACAAGGTGAATTTAGAACGGTTCGGATTTTGTCACCAGTTGATGATCATTACAAGGCGAATTCCGAACTGTTCGAATTTCACCATGTTACAATGCTCATCACATGACGAAATTAGAATTAGCTTTCTAATTCTCGCGCTCTCCCCGTTATTCCACCAAACTTTTTTGTCAATTTTTAATTCTCGCGCTCTCCCCGTTATCCCACCAAACTTTTTCGTCAATTTTTGTGGCTGTTAAGCAAAATAAGAGCAGATTTGAACAAAACGAGCAACCTATACAGACCGGGTTTGCACGAACGCTATACTATTATCTTTTTCTGTGTCGCGAAAAGAGGATAGTATAGCGTTCGTGCGAACCCAGTCTGTATAGGTTGATCGTTTTGTTCTTAATATATAATTCTGCACTTAATTTTGCTGAATAGCCGGGAGAGTGCGGAATTGCGAGAGTGCGGGGAGAATGTGAGATTTAGAAAGCGAGCATCGTAAAATTACGGAATTCGAACCATTCGAATTGCGCCATGTGATGAGCGTTGTAGCATAACGAAATCCGAAACATTCAAAATTCGTCAAATGATTAGCAATAATTAATGACGAAATTCGAACAGTTCGAGTTCCGTCAGGCAAGATTTGCTTACTCTTTTGTTTCATATTCGATTATTTATTGTGCCAGAAGTGAAGAAATAAAATAAAATTTTATAAGGATTCAACAAATTCACAAAGAAATGACGAGAAATTCCGATGAATTTTACGATAAACTTGCCACAGACCCCGAAACAACACGAATTGCAGAACTAAATTCCCTAGCACCGTTTCCTATTCTCATTTACAAATTCTCCATTACACGGTGTGAAGAAAATGAACACTCAATATGATTAAAGTTGATCGAACACGGGCGAAATCATGTTCATGAGAAGAGGTCGAACCATTTTTCTGTCCGTATCAATATTGTGAACTCTATTCCAGAACTCAACCGCTTAGAAGCAATAACGAATGGCATTAAGCTGAAAATTTGTTAAATCATTCGCAGAAAGTTCCTTTATGTCTCTACTTTTTACACTTTTATTCTCTCTCATTGTCTCTCGCTCTTGCGCTCTAGTTATCTTACTATTCTTCTTTCTCTTTTTCTCGCGCTTTTCACTTCTATCTTCTCACGTACCCTTATCAGACTTGAAAACTCGATTATCAACCAGAGAAAGATTATCATCGCATGGAATCAGGAAAAAAGTGTTTAAAACATGGCGAAACTAATGCTGCCCAGGCATGCTGGGCAACTTGTCCATAGCCAGAGGGCAAGTGTTACAAAAGACCCAAACAGAGAGAATCAGCCTGGCTAATGACTAGAGACAATGAGAGAGAAAAGAAGAAAGAAAGAGAGAGAGGGGGAGAGAGAGAGAGAGAGAAAGAGAGAGATGAAGGGAGAGATGGAGAGAGAGAAAAAAAGATGGAGAGGGAAAGTGAGATAAGTAGAGAAAGAGAAAAAGAATTCATAAATGAGGACCAGTTAAACTTGCCCGTGCCGTGGAAAGAGGGCTTCGAAAGAAGGGTTGGGAGCTCTTCTACACTCATGAGTCTTTCTCGCTTTTCCAAATCCGGATGGAGTAAAACCTGAATATACTCTGCGTCTTTTAACGCTTCCTTCTTTGTCGCTATCTCTACCTTCATTTATAGTAGTTTTCCTCTGGGTTACGCTTGCAATATAACTCTTTCTCTTTCTCTATCTCTCTCTCTCTCTATCACTCTCTCTCTATCTATCTATCTATATCTCTCAACCCTTTTTGAGTTTTTTTCTTATGCCTCTCTCCGCAACGCTCTCTTTTTATTTTTCCCTATTATGTTCCTCTCTCACTATTCCTGTATTTCTAGTCCTCTTCATGTTCGTTTACGAAAAAATTGACTACAGCAGCCAGTTGTGTACGTCCTCTTAGAAAATGATCATACGTGCTTTACATAGTGTAAGAGTGAGTGAGAGGGTTGTTTCTATTCCGGTTTCCGAATTCCATGAACATACACATACATTATAAAAGATTTGAACAGAGCTGTAAACGGATTGACTTCGAACAAGGCTTTTCTCTCGCTCTATGTGGCTTTTAACCAATTATTTGTATTTGAGAATGGTTGACATTTTTTGAGAAATAACCAGCCTTTTTCTGATTTGAATTCATTGTTCTATACAAATGCATGTGTTGAAACGAGAGAAAAAAATCGGGCGAAGCATTCAAAACTTGTAAAATCAACTTCGCAATACAAGACTCTCGCGTTGAAATGCAGAGTTCATTTTTCCATACAAGAATCTTCCAAGATTTCCGATCAGAACGAAAAAAGACTTTTGATGCTTAAATGCAAAGTTTGGCCTGGTTGAAATGAAATCAGATATCGCTACCATACGAAGAAAAATCAAAGGTAGGAGAAGATCGAAACAAGCCTCAGCTTGTGTTCGACTGTTCGGTAATTTGAAGAAGTTCATTTTAACCAGGCGTCGTTGAACCTTTGAACCAATTAACTAAACATTTATTTATTCATCATTGAGGAATCTTCTAATGTTTTCTCGTTCTGTTTTAACAACTTTAGTCCAGCTTCTCGTGAACGATTAGAGTGTTGTTGTAATTTACGGAGTAGGGTAATCAAATTCTCTAAAAAGAATTTAGTACTTGGTATTGGGTCACTTTCGTTGGACTCAATATTTGGTTACCCAAGGTCAAATGAGTCTTGTATCAAATTGGTATTGGGTCACTTTCGTTGGACTCAATATTTGGTTATCCAAGGTCAAATGAGTTTTGTATCAAATTGGTGAAACTCAAATTATGGAGACTTATGAAGCAAAAATTGAATTGTTTTAGGGATTAAAAGAGAGAAATACAAGAGAGATGTTTAGCGGAAAAACTATTCAAACATTTAATACTACTCCTATGAAGTTTATAAAAAAGGAATACTAAAGAATGACTGAAAATAGAAGAGCTCTTCTCATGAATGCTTTTTGTAGTTGAATAAAGAAGATATGAAGCAGGAACCTAACGGCAATCGAAGCGGAGAAGCAAAATGTCCAGTTCTAACACACATCGTCATCCTCTTTCTGGTTTCGTAGATACGTTGTCATTTCTTTCTCTCTCCCTCTTTACTCCTTTTTGTACATCTCCCTCTTTTTTTCTCTCTACCCTGTCCCTTCTCTCTTTCCTTTTCTCTTTCTCTCTATATCTATTTCTCTCCCTCCCAATCTTTTTTCAACTCTCTCACATTCTCTCTTTAATCACGCACTTACCACTCCATTTCAAAATCAAGTTTCTAGAAAAAAGCCGCTTGCTTGGCACGAGCTTTATATTTCACGTGGTTGAATCTAAAGCAAAAAAGATAAAGAATTGTGAAAAGTCAAGTTAAAGGGTAGTTAGTCTACAGGATTATGAATGTAATAGCAATTGATGAGATAATTGGAATGCCGATAACGATTTCGGTAAAGGCCAGAAAACGTCTTCTTATCATTATCATGTCGGATTTTGAAAATGAGAGTGATATAACTAACTGGCCTTGCATAAAAAATGAAATAGGGAGAAAGACAGAAATATTCGGGGAAAGAGTGGGTGAAAAAGAGAGTGAGAAGAGGGCCAGAAAGGAAGAGAAAAAAAGGAAGAAAGCAATAAATAAAGAAAAAAGGAAGAAAGCAATAAATAAAGAAAAAAAGAAAGAAAGAAAGAAAAAAAGAAAGAAAGAAAGAAAGAAAGAAAAAAGAAAGAAAGAAAGAAAGAAAGAAAGAAAGAAAGAAAGAAAGAAAAGAAAGAAAGAAAGAAGAAAGAAAGAAAGAAGAAAGAAGAAGAAAGAAAGAAGAAAGAAAGAAAGAAAGAAAGAAAGAAAGAAAGAAAGAAAGAAAGAAAGAAAGAAAGAAAGAAAGAAAGAAAGAAAGAAAGAAAGAAAGAAAAGAAAGAAAGAAAGAAAGAAGAAAGAAAGAAAGAAGAAAAGAAAGAAAGAAAGAAAGAAAGAAAGAAAGAAAGAAGAAAGAAAGAAGAAAGAAAGAAAGAAAGAAAGAAAGAAAGAAAGAAAGAAAGAAAGAAAGAAAGAAAGAAAGAAGAAAGAAAGAAAGAAAGAAAGAAAGAAAGAAAGAAAGAAAGAAAGAAAGAAAGAAAAGAAAGAAAGAAAGAAAGAAAGAAAGAAAGAAAGAAAGAAAGAAAGAGAGAAGAAAGAAAGGGAAAGAAAGAAAGAAGAAAGAAAGAAAGAAAGAAAGAAAGAAAGAAAGAAAGAAAGAAAGAAAGAAAGAAAGAAAGAAAGAAAGAAAGAAAGAGAAGAAAGAAAGAAAGAGAAAGAAAGAGAAAAGAAAGAAAGAAGAAGAAGAAAGAAAGAAAGAAGAAAGAAAGAAAGAAAGAAAGAAAGAAGAAAGAAAGAAAGAAAGAAAGAAAGAAAGAAAGAAAGAAAGAAAGAAAGAAAGAAGAAGAAAGAAAGAAAGAAAGAAAGAAAGAAAGAAAGAAAGAAAGAAAGAAAGAAAGAAAGAAAGAAAGAAAGAAAGAAAGAAAGAAAGAAAGAAAGAAAGAAGAAGAAGAAAGAAAGAAAGAAAGAAAGAAAGAAAGAAAGAAAGAAAGAAAGAAAGAAGAAAGAGAAGAAAGAAAGAAAGAAAGAAAGATTAAGAAAAAGGAAAGAAGAAAGAAAGAAAGAAAGAAAGAAAGAAAGAAAGAAAGAAAGAAGAGAAAGAAAGAAAGAAAGAAAGAAAGAAAGAAAGAAAGAAAAGAAAGAAAGAAAGAAAGGGAGAGAGAAAGCAAGAAAGAAAGAAAGAAAGAAAGAAAGAAAGAAAGGGAGAGAGAAAGCAAGAAAGAAAGAAAGAAAGAAAGAAAGAAAGAAAGAAAGAAAGAAAGAAAGAAAGAAAGAAAGGGAGAGAGAAGCAAGAAAGAAAGAAGAAAGGAGAGAGAAAGCAAGAAAGAAAGAAAGAAAGAAAGAAGAAAGAAAGAAAGAAAGAAAGAAAGAAAGAAAGAAAGGGAGAGAGAAAGCAAGCAAGCGAAATTTGAAAGCAGAAACAAGAAAAAACATTTTTTTTGAAAAGTAATACTGAGGAAAAAGCAGACAGAATACATACTATAATAGGGAATTCATTCAAAAAGACCTCTGCCCATCCCACCCCTTCTTCCCGTGATTCAGACATCAAGATGATTCAGATGTTTGCTTCGCCGCTGAGACTCATTCGTGCCATTTTCTTACTCGTACTCGCAACGTGTCAGTTCTATTTCCACTCTCTTCCTTTCTTCTCGTTTTCTCTGGCTGACAGAGTCTTGCTACAACTTCCACTTCCCAAAACTCTCTTGCGGTCTCCACTGTTCCCCCATTCTCCATGTCTCTCGTCGTCTACCTCACTGTTTCTGAGTCCGTCTCACTCTCTCCGCGCTTGTTCCATGAATCTTTACATATCTTCGTCTTCCTGCTTATTGCTTACCCTTTTTTTTCTTTCTCTCCCCTTTATTGGTCTCTACAGGTTTTATAATTTTCCTTTACTATCACTTTTGCCCGTCTTCTGAATCATCAAAAGCAATCATGGACATGTCACCAGAAAAAGAAGACGACCATCATTCTTATTTGAATCATCGCAACTTGTGGCCAGCACACCAACTTAAAGTGAGAACAAACGCCATGTACACGTGTGAACATGTTTTTTTTTTTATATTTAAGAGTTGAATGATTTATTGCACACTGCGAGTTGCATTTCAGTTCTAAGAGGTAAAGAGGAAGTTCCCAACATTAGAAAAGATAACGATTAAAGCTTACGGTTAGTTTAGATCACAGACGTTAGAATTGCTGCTATGGAAAATACATGCAACACAAACTCAAACGATTCTAAGATCACGGTTAAATTTTACTTCAGCCCGTCCCAGCACTTTAGTCCCACCAGTGATACAGTAGCCAATAGCCGCACAACTGAATTTTTTTGTAGGGGCGAAAGTAAAATAAGTAATTTTGAGAGGGGGGGAGAACGCATAATGTCGAGATTTTACAATAGCCCCCTCACCACAGCAAATGGGTGGCTAAAGCCCACAGCCGGCAATCTCTCACATTAGCCCCCCCCCCGAGCCCCGATTTCTGATGAGAAAAATTGCATTACAAAAGCCCCCCCCCGTAGAATTTTACTTCAACAACACACTCTATAAAATCCAATAAATTTAAATATTTTTTCCTTAGACTAAGCAATCATTTGATAGAAAAAATCAATCTTCGTAAAAAAGTACAATTCAATCCCAAATTGAAATAAAAGTGGTTCATGGAACATAGAACAACCTAAAAAATGGTGATAGAGCATCCTATAATGCCGAGATTTAAGAAATTGGGGACTAAAGTATCGCAGAACTTTTCCAGTAGACTTTGTTCCGTGCGGGTGGCTAAAGTAAAATTTAACAAAAAATCCCTTTGCAGAGGTTTAACATTTATTGTGTAAGTGGTGAGGAGGGGAAAACGGATTCCATTGAGAGCGAAAGAGGAGAGGAGGTTCGAGACTGCCTGTTATGGAGATATTGAAATAAACCGTTATGAGTAAGACTTAGAAAAATGTAAAAAACTACAAAATTTATCCATATGCATGTAAAAGATATTTTGAGTCGACTTGTAGAGAAGAGAATAGCGAAGTGTCCAGACCAGTCTAAGAAGTCGAACATGAAATACTAGACCAGTCTGAGAAGTGAGGGAAGAAAATACTTGTCTTTAGGAAAAAGATTGTCGAAGGAGACAGTTGAAGAGAGGAAGTAAATGATTCGAAGAGAGTGAAAGGTAGAGAAAGATGAAGATGCACAGGGAAAGTATTGTAGTATAGAGAGGAACACCGATATAGTGAGATATTTTAATTCGGACCAATAGAAACTCAGAGTAAGAGAGAGAGAGAGAGAGAGAGAGAGAGAGAGAGAGAGAGAGAGAGAGAGAGAGAGAGAGAGAGAGAGAGAGAGAGAGAGAGAGAGAGAGAGAGAGAGAGAGAGAGAGTGAGAGAGAGAGAAAGACAAATAATGATGAATAGAGAGAGGTGTGAAACAAAGAATGAGGGTGAGAGTCAAGAAAATAAATGCGTGAAACTGTTACAAAGAATGAAAAGAAACGGGAAACAACAAACACACAAAAAACTATGACTTTACGGATAAATAAAAATTTTCCAGAATACTATGACTTCTCTTCCTTCATTTTATACAACAGTACGCAAACTTGAAAATATAGGAATTTGTAATCCTGTCCTTGGATGGATTCGTGATTATTTGACTGAAAGAATGCAGAATATTTGTGTTGACAACGAGTTTTCAAGTACTTCCTCTGTAATTAGTGGTGTGCCCCAAGGATCAACAATCGGCCCTAAATTATTCTTATTATTTATCGATGACATAAAGGAAGTTATTCCTTCGACTGTGCAATATTCGATATATGCCGACGACGTGAAACTCTTTACTGAAGTACCACTTTTCTCTTCCGATCTCCAAATAGCCATTGATAACATCTCTAACTGGTGTCAACATTCCAATCTTGAGCTATCTGCTAAAAAAATGCGTTGTTTCACACTTAGGTTCCAATCCCATGATGAATTACTATCTTAACGGAGTGGTCATGAATAAATCTTCTGAAGTAAATGATTTAGGCGTTGTGTTCTTCAATTCTTTATTCCGCTTGAAACAAAACATAATGTTAAGTGACGAAACAGATGACACTGTCACAAGAAAAGTGAATTCAGTGAAGGTTATGAAAAGTGAGATCTAAATATGACAAGAACAATGAGGAACATTTCATTTTAGGAAAATAGGAAAGCACACAAAAAAAGCAAAGAAAGCAAAGCTTGTATCTTCAGTTATGAACTATTCATCAGCAATTAAGAACTATTCATCCGCAATAATAACTTGAAATTCCAAAAATTCAACTCACTCTTTATCATTCGAGAGCTAACTGAGAACACAAATAAAATTGAAAAAAAGAGGAGAAACAGAAACAAAACATTTGAAGAAACAAAGCACTTGAATTAAAAATGTATTCTAGAGTTGGTGACAATGGTCTCACAATCAAGCTTGATAAGTTCATTTCTAAAAATGCTAGAAGAGCTTGTAGAAACCAAAGAACAAGGTAACTTATTCCAGACATTAATCATTCTTGAGGCACAAGTGCTTGTTCTGCTTTGATATTTACACGGCAAGCATATTCTGTAGTTATTCGACTCTCTCAGCGAATAAGGCGATGGGCAAAGTTTAAACATATTTGAGTAATCTACTTGAATATTTCCGTGCAGACATTTATGGATGAACACAAGATCGGCCACATTTCTTCTATATTCAAGCGAGGAGATGGAAAGAAAATTCAGTCTAGCAACATAACTCATTTTGGGTAATCCGGCCCTTTGTAGTAACCTTCGTGTAAATGATCTTTGCACTTTTTCTATGCAGTTAACGAGACCGATAGTTACTGGGGACCATACCTCACTCCCATATTCAATAAGGGGTCTTATGTATGTGGTGTATATTCTGAGCAGAACTTTAATTGATTTGGTTTTAAAGGCTCTGAAGATCATGTTTATACATTTTTGGGACTTTAGGGAGGTTAGTTCAATATGTTTAGAGAATGTGATATCTTCCTGAAATGTAATGCCAAGATCTTTCACTAATGAAGTAGTTGGTATGATATTGTCTTCTAGGTTATATGTTACTTTTGGATTCCTAGGACCACAGTGCATGATAAAGCATTTTTGAGTTGATATCACAAGTCCCCAAGTCAGTGAGTAATCGGAAATGGAATCCAGACTTTTCTGAAGAGAGTCTCTGTTCTTGGAAAAAATTTTGAGGTCATCGGCATATAGAAAACCATGGACATCTGGCTCTATGTGCTCCATGATATCATTTATAAATATTGAAAAGAGGAGGGGTCCAAGGCAACTCCCCTGGGGAACACCACTGTTGTATACTTTAGGGCCTGATAATGTTTCTCCGATTGAGACTTTCGAGGACCTGCTCGTGAGAAAAGAACGGATAAGATAGAGGAGGTTGCCCGTTATTCCCACTTTTTCAAGTTTGTGAACAAGAAATCTTATGTTTACAGAGTCGAAAGCCCGTGAAAAGTCGACTAGACAGATGTCAAAGTCTATTTTTTTATTCTGAAGCGTGAGGTAAATGGAATGAGCCTCTACCAGGGATGTTACCGTGGACCGTCTCCGACGGAAACCATGTTGTTTGGGATGTAGTATGCCATTGGTTTCCAGATATTGATAAGTTATATTGAAGATCAGTTTCTCGAATACCTTTGACATAGAGCACACCATAGTGATAGGACGATAATTTTCGATCTGAGAGCGGGGCCCTTTTTTATGAACTGGTTTGATTATTCCTTTTTTCCAGGCCAGAGGGTAGTGCCCTAAGGTTAGTGAGTTGGTGAAAATGATTGAGAGAGGTATGGCCAGTGAGTCCAGACAATTTTTGAGTAGTCTACTTGGAATAAAGTCAGGGGAAGAGTTCAGTTTCGGAGCTATTCGTTTCAGAATGGAGTTCACCTCAAAAGGGGAGATGTCATTAATGTGGTCGAGGTGAAAATTCGGGCGAGAGATCTGAAGGGGTCCACTGATTGGTAAGGGTTGTAACTTATCAAAATACTCGGCGAAGTGAGTTGCTTGTTCGAAGGGGATAGTAGTTGGTTTTTAGAGCAGGAATAGATGTGTTGCTTTTAATGCGGTTGGATATAGTTCTGAAGAATACCTTATAGTTTCTCGGGAACTTAAGCTTGTCTCTGACGCAAGCACTCTGACGTTTTTTGAGTTGTGGACTTCTTCCACGGTGAACAGCTTTTCGTCAGAGGACACCATATTGAAATGTTCGCCTAGCTGCGTACGGCGAAGACGGTCGCGACATCTTTTGACTCTTCCCGACTTGTTGCGAGCCGACAGAAAAGCGGCCTTCCGTGTACGATACGACCTGAGTCCCAGCTCCTCCGTGACTATTCGTTTCAATGAAGTTCGGCTCATCGGGAGCTGCTGCGCCATCTGTCTGATGCTTCGTCGTGAATTTCGGTTGATCCGACTCCGAACGTTTTCGATGAGTGGTGTCGTGCGAACAGTGCGAGGACGACCTCGCCTTGGACGGTCCAAAGATGTGCCAAGCTCCTCGAATCTTTTGATCGCTCGATACACTGTCATGCGAGGCAGGCGAAGCGTTTCAGCAATGCGAGTAGGAGCGTGGCCAAGAGTGTGTAGGCGAATGATCGCAATGCGCAAGCGATTCGACGCTGTCATTACCCTAAACATCGATGGAATCAATCACAACTCACTTGACACGTACTAAAAAAAACGGGGGATCAGGAAAACGAGAAAAGTGACCGCTACGTGCGGTCACTTTCCCAGGAAATGTTTTCGAACATTTGTAACTTTATTTATGGACCACCCTGTAGTATTTTAAGATTCATTTGGAGAGCAAGACGACATGTGAAATCTCATTTTCTCGTACTTTAAGATGTTATTTCGCGTGGTCTCGCAAGATCATCTCATACCTCACTGATCCAACAATTTTTTGCCTAAAAAGTGCGAGAGCCATAATCTCATCGTGAAAAATTTCAGTTGTATTAACACTGACTCGATGATCTCATTCATAGAGCAATGATGTCATCTTTACAGATACATCGTCGATCGCTCAACTTTTTTCGAGAGATTATTGTCGCGGCAGCTAAACAATTGTCAAATACGATAACAAAAGCAATACATCAATTTGACTTTAATATAGCGAATTGAACGGGGAAAAAAACAAACAAACAAACAAACAAACAAAACTATATAAGTAGAACAATTTGAACAAAAAAAAAAATAATTTAGTTCTGAATTCTACATGTGCATCAAGAATTATCTCTATATGGAACTGCCTACCTTCTGAAATAGTATGCATTCATTCTGATATGATGTTTCTGACGAAATTGAAAGAACTTCCTAAACATACTATTAGCCCTATTGTTTCTGACTAATCGCTTTAATACACTGCCACTGTATTACCTCACCTTCGTCTTTTTCATTTCTTAATTTTATCATATATAAAAATCCATGTTATATTGCTTTTATATTTCGATTCCACGTTAAACATACACATGTGAATGAATGAAAAAAAAAGATCATTGTGGTTTGAGGAATGATTCTTATCGGCCGGTAGTTGGAGCATATTGTGACATCTCCTTTTCCTTTGTAGATGAGTATTGTAGATGATCTACTCCAGTCTTCGGGATACTCCAGGCGAGCAGTGGCTTTTTGAAAGAGGGTCGTAAGATGGAAAAGTCCACAATCACCTGCGAGTCTCCATGCAGAGGCGACGAGATCATCTGGCCCACATGTCTTTCCATGCTTCATTTTCTGAAGGGCTTCTCTTACTTCAATCTCTGAGATGCTGGGAACTGGTCTTTCTAATGGTAGGGACAGTGGGATGGGAGGGTCGTCGAACTCGATGTTCGAGATTTCCTCGAAGTGTTCTCTCCATCGCTGACAAATTTCGACATTGGATCGGAGGTTCTTGATTGTCCTCACGTGAGAAAGGTCTTTTGCTGCTGTCGCTCGTGCTTTACAAATCCGGAAAATTTCCTTCTCCCCTTGAGGCGTGTCGAGCTCACTGTAGATTTCTTGGATGGCCGCGGAGCGTGCTTTTGCTACGGCTCTCTTAGCTTCTCTCTTCATACATAGGTACATGGCTCGGTCAGCTTCGGTTCCGGATCGTTTCCATTGCTTGAGAGCCGCTTTCTTCTTCTTCACAGCAGTTTGAACGTCTTCGTTCCACCACCATGTCTCCTTGTCTACAATGCGTTTGCGACCTGGTTTTGTTGAGCCCAGAGTGACTTCTCCCACAGCCTTCATCTTGTCTCGAACGAACCTCCAGTTCTCCTCAATGGAGTCTGGGAACGTTTTTTGGAGAGTGACCGGGGATAGGGCGAGAAGAAGCTGATGCATGAAGCGAACCTTGTTGTTAAGTACCTTCCACCATTTTATCCGAGAAACTACGTTCAGGGGCTTTACGTTGCATTGCTTCTGGGAAAATCGGAGATCGATTATAACTGCATGGTGCTTCGAAGAGACATTATCGCTCGGAATCACCTTGCAATCAGTGATTAGTCTCAGATTGACTCTTTGCGTCATCCAGAAATCGATTCGGGTTTTCCTTCCACCACTGCAAAACGTGGTGTGGTGAGACTCTCGTTTGCAGAAGAAGGTATTGCAGATGGAAAGATCGTGATCTTCGGCAAAACTCAAGATTCGCTCTCCTTCTGCATTCGGCAAACCATAACCGTTGCCTCCATGAGCTCTCTTATGGGCTTCGCATCTTCTTCCTACGTGCCCGTTCAAGTCTCCTCCGATCATGAGAGTTTCTTCCGGAAAGCATTTTCTGATGACGTCATCGAAGTCTTCCCAAAACTCGTCTTTCTCGGAGTAGCTGCATCCTGCCTGCGTTGCACTACGTACCTATGCACTGACTATTTTGAAGAGTTTGCCATTGCATTCCAAGGAGATGGACATCAAACGATCTGAGATGCGACAAACTTCCGTGACGGATGTGGTAAGGTAGGAGGCAGCGAAAATTCCGACGCCATTGCAGGCCGCTGATGAAGTATTGGCCGAGTACCACAGCTTATACCTCCCGTCGAGCTGTTTTGATTTCCCTCCTTTCCCCATAGTTTCTTGGAGGCATGCTAGATGTACTCCTCTTTTTGCCAGCATGTCACAGACTTCCATGGACTTCCCAGAAAGACTTCCGACGTTCAAGGTAGCTAGTCGGAGACTTGCAGCCACTGCTAGTTGATTAAATCGAGGACGCGGCCTATCATTCCTCGAAGACCCTCGCATATTTCTCACGTCGATCGGGATTCGACGCGCGTCGCTTGAAGGGGACGCCCTAGCATTGGGGTTACTCTGATGGTGCATCTTGGGTGGTTGCGACGGTTTCTTCATAGACCGGCTTGTCGCACGAACATCCAAGTCGATAGTCCAGCCTGACGTCCGTTTACGACCCTTTGGGTCACATAACCCGGGATTTCGGGCTATGTGGGCTAGATGTTATTTTTTGGACACGCCTCTTGACCGTGTCCCTCAGGCCAGTGAGATAACAGTGAGCGAGCATTTTATAGGATGTGGGCTGCCCAGTTCCCACACCCACCCGCGACGCTCACTAGCCTAAGCCCCTTTTTGGTCAGCCATGGCAAAGCCACCAAGTCTTCCCAATAACGCCTCATGTCTAAAGCATTCATATTGATACATAATCATACTTTCGGTAAGTTTCAGAGAAAAAAACAGAGAGACCCAGAGACATAGATACAAGGTTTCTGAAGGCTAATAATCCCTATTCGACGTTAAAAAAGCTTTTGTAGCTTGCCCAGGGTAGTTTCAATGCTATATATATACTATTGGCTTTGAATGCTGTATATGATTGGTGCAATTATGATGATCTCACTCTTTCTTCATCTAAGAGCACTCATCTGCACATAGGCTCTCACACTCTCCACCCAAACTACAAAATTGACGATGTTCCTCTGACCACTGCCTCAGAAGTGCGGGATCTCGGAGTCCAAATCGTGCCGTCTCTCCGTCGAAGCCAAGCAGTAACTGATAGGGTTTCCGAAGCAACGGTAGCAATGTATTTTCGGTTTCGAGCAGTTTCTATCGAGGATTCCCAGATTCTTGTCAAATGTTTCAAAACATATGTCTTACCTATCTTAGAATTAACATCTAGCTTTTGGAACCCATATTTTGCCAAAAACATGAACTTGATTGAAAGAGTTCTGAAATCTTTTACACGCATTTGCTTATATTACACACATTCTCTTCCACCATACAAAGATATATTAGCTAGCCTCAATCTTTCGCCACTTTAATTGAGAAGAATTCAAGCTGACATGAAAATGGGTTGGAAAATTTATAATAAACTGTCAATAATTGAAAGATACCGAATTTTTTAAACATGTTAAACCAACGCGTACAAACTCTAGCGGCATTTTTGTAGAAAGTACGTTTTTGTAGAAAGGCTCGTTTCTTTTCTTCCACTCTTAGAGTTTCACGTAGTATGTTCGCTCAATTACGTAGAGAAGTTTTGCAGAATACATCTTTCACTGCCTTTTGAAAAAATTTTGAGTGAAATTTTTTCAAAAAAGGAAACTTATGTGGTATATTGATCTTAGAAGCTCCAAACAAAAGCTTCCCAAAATGTATAACAGAAAAATGAGCTCTAAAGTTCAATCGTTAGTAACCGTTGTAAAATGACTTTGCTGGTGGTATCAAAACCATGAAAAGTATGTATGAACCTGCATATATAAAACAAAGTATACAAATAAAATGTATGAATCGTAAAAGCTGGAGAGTTTCTGTTGGAAAGTGAAAACCTCTGCTTTTATGTCAAAAACAGTTGCATCTTTCAAAACAAGAAAGGGGTTGTATGGAAGCCGAGGCGGGGGTCTACAATGCTCATCTTGAAGACGTCGAGAACGAAAGCCACCTTCAGCATTTTCTCACGCTCTTCCAGTATGTTCTGCAAAGTTAAAACGTTTTGAATAATCCCATAAGAACTTCGTGAAGACAACAAAAGGCAACCTTGGCGTTGGAACAAGGTTTCAATAATTTCTCACAACTATGATATTATGTGCCTCAGCGAAAGACGCTTCACAACTGATGTTATCTGCATTTTTTTAACAATATTGCGAAACATTTATTAATAATGTTTCCGCAATCGTCTGCAAAACGATGAAAAAGGAAAAGTTAACAACGTAAAGAAACCCAAGCAAGAGATTATTACTTTGAGGCCACCAAAAATTCCATTTAAATATAAATATCAACTGACCCAATAACCTCCTAATATCAAAAAATTTTTCAAAGGACATGGAAAAGATAATAGGCTTCTTGCGGTCATGTGAAAATTTGAAGCTCAAGCAAGCAATTATAAATTAAATAAAACCCCTAGGGCCTAAATTAATTAGTGAAGTGTTCAAAATTCATTTTTCATTCGTACCTCGAGATCGTTGACAATGTTCATGAGTCGCATAAGTCGAGATGCGTAATTAGTGGATCCCCTCTCAAGCAAGTAGTAGTCATGGAGCTCAGCCGAGATGCATCTCCGGTACTCCTCTGCTACCCTAAGTGTTTCGGTCGACACGTTTCGGCCTGGAAGGAGTCTTTTTTCGAGTGAAGCTTGGCGTGGGGCCAAACGAAACATGAAGCGAGCTAGTCTTCCCAGTATTGGTTTCTCATATTGCCAGTCATGGTGGAACATTCAAAAAGAAAAAATTTCAGAAGAAAACCAGAATGATAACGCGATTGTGGTTAAAAAATGCGCCAAAGGTACATTTATTGTAGGTGAAAGTCAGAAGGAATACAAAAAAATCAAAAAAAGATTAACAAGCTGATAAGGCTGATTATAACGCAGGAAACTTTTTTTTAATTTTCTCTCAATCCAACCTTCAACATGCCAGAAGAGTTGGCAAAGCATATAGACCAGCTCGTAGTCAGTTATGGCTAGTTCAATCAGTGGACGAGTGACCTCTTCCAGCAACCGCACCTCGAAGAGTTTCATGTACCTGTACCGAGAATGGCTTCCTCATCTGAACGAAAGAGAAAAGATGGAGAGAAGAAGAGACAATGTTAAACAGAGAAAAAGGACGTTTAGAGAGATAGATGAATACATATACCAGAAAAGAGAGAGAGAGAAAGAGAGTGTGTGAGAGAGAGTAGGGAAAATCAAAGAAGGGCGGAGGAAGTTTTGATAAATCAAATTTAGTAGATCTCGCATTGATCATCCGAGTTTTGTCGCGAATAGGAAGACAAACACATAGATCATTAATTTTATACACTGAGACGAGATCTCAGATGAGACTTTAAATTTGAAAAAAAAAAACACTTTTCTACTCTGAGATAAAGAAAGTGATAATTTCGTACGTTCATTTGTCTCAAAGCCAATTTTCTTTAAAATCAAGTTGATTACGGTTATTTCAATGCAACGTTTTCAACTATACATTTACTTATCAACAAGAAGGAATTATTTCCCAAAAAAGTAGTGAAAAAACCGTAGTAAATTGGAATCTCACGGCAGTTTGTGGTGAAATGATTGAACGTGCAAAATTAGGGTAATTAATTTTTTTAAAAATTTAATTTTGATAAGAAAAATAATTTTTTTCATAAATTCAAGGTTGCATTCCACCCTTGCCTACGAGCACAAAAGAACTCTGACTGTTTCACATAATCGGCGTAATTGTCTTCACCGGATGTTCGAATGGAGAATGAGAAGCAATCTACGACGAACTCATCCGAAACTACCAAGAACTGCAAAGATACTGTCACGCTCGGACGTTAATTATTTTGTTAATTATGGTTGTTAGTATTAAATGTTAGTATTAATAATATTAAACATAAAACATTTCAATTGTTAAATTATTATTGGTAAATAGTTAGTAAGCTATTCTGATAGATTACTTTTGGTGAGGCTGAAAATTTTATGTACTGTAATTTTGCTCACGCTGTTCTACGGGACAACTTCCCTACCAGACACGAGAGCGGCAGCGTTGCGGCCGCGGGAGAGGATTTCGTTGGGGAAGGGTGATTGAGTTTTTAGGGAGTGTTGTGTTGCTTTGAGAGCGAGTTTGGTTGGATTTGTTTTGGTGATTTGGTGAGAAGACAGTAGCGGCGTGAGTCTTCTTGGGCTGCGTCCGTTACAGCTCCAGTTGTTCTACGGGTTCTACGAGCTCGTAAGGTGAATCGAGTGTCTAAAAGGAGCTGTTTAGCCCGCTAGCGGGGCTGGTGTAAGCGATTGAAGAATTTTGTGCTCCTCTGCGTTGAAGTTGTTTATTTGGTTCTCCTTGTTGAAATAAATATCGGCATCTAAAAACTCTGTTTGTGTTCGGCATTCCAAGTGACAGCGTGAAACTAATCGCGAACTACATTACATGGGGGCCGAACCGGTGCTTACTCAGTAAATTGTGCAATCTAACAAATTGTTGCAGTTTCTGAAAAGCAAATGAGCATCGAGGAAGAAATGAAAGATATGGAGCTGGACGAAAGAGGACAGGAGCAGCATCAGGTGAGACTTATACAGGAGATGGAAGAAATTTTGAAAACGCAAGAGCTTGAAATCAAAAATTGTCGATTTTCAAAAAAACAAATGTTAGAAGGATCGAGAGAAATTGTCCAAAAAGCTCGAATGATTGTTTCTGAAAAAAATAAAATTGCTGAAAGAATGGAAAAAGAGATGATCGCAACACTGCAGGACTTGCGAGGTAAAGTGAAGGAAGGAGATCAAACCGATCTCGTCGGCCTCATCATGGGAGAAATGAAAGGGGCCATGGAACGGCTCAGAGAAGACCTGCAGAGTGCGCAAGACGTCAGACTGAAAGGTTTAAATACCGAAAGTTTCAAGAAAGTAAGCGAAGAACAAGAAAGTCAAGTTTTATGCGAACGCGAACATGGAGAGGAAGTGTTTACCGAAAGATTGCAGAGCTCATCGAGAAACGAGAGAAGAGCGAAAGGACCGCAAGAGCTGGGTTTGCTGGAAAATTTCGCCACTGACTAAGCTGACGTCAGAGAAAAAAATGTGGGAATGGGGAGATAAGGAAGAAAGAGCGTTTGTTGAAATGAAAGAGAGACTGGCAAGCACACCCATACTAGCGCAACCAGACATAGAAGCAGCGAGAAGCGGGGAGAGACCATTCACAATTTATTGTGATGCAAGCAAAATCGCAGTAGGAGCAGTCCTTTGCCAAGAATGTGAAGATGTGTACCTGCACCCAATCTATTTCGCGTCAAAAGTGTGTTCCCCGGCCGAGCGCAACTACTACGTGACAGACTCAGAAGCCTTAGCAGTCATGTTTGCGCTGCGAAAGTTCAAAAGTTTCTACCTAGGAACGAGGGTTCACGTGCGAACAGACCACCAACCACTCAGAGCCCTATTCAATAGCACAAATATTTCGGCGAGATTGATGAGATGGGCATTAGAGCTACAGTGTTACGACGTGATAATAGAATACGTAAAAGGAAGCGCGAACAAGGTGGCGGATGCATCAAGCAGATGTGAGTTGATCGAAAGAGTGGAAAGCGAAGCAAGAGATGAAAAGACCGAGATCGAAAGAGTCATGAATCGAGTAGGGTTGAAAAATGTGAAAGAAAAATGGAAAAGAGCGACCGATCAAGATGAGTTTGCGAAGCAGTGGATTGTAAGACTGAAGGAAACTGTAGGAGGAATGATAAGAGAAAAGGGAATAAGGTGGTCGCTCTCACCTGAAGAGTTACTAGTAGCGGAATGTTCAAAAGGAGGAAAAAGGTGGTATGTGCCAGAAAAGTTGAGAGAGGAGACTATCAAGGAAACCCACGACGGAAAACTAGGAGAACATTGGGGAATCGCAAAAACGGTGGAAAAGCTTAAAGAGTTCTACTGGGAAAACATGAAAAGAAGCGTTGAAGAGTATGTGAGAAAATGTAAAGAATGCGCACTATTCAACCCGGTCGAAGAGATGGTAACCCCGCTGAAGCCAATTGAAACGTCAGAACCATTGGAAATTTCAAGAATGGATTTGCTGGAAATAGGCACAGCAGAGTCAGGAAACAGATACTTGCTCACAATAATCGATTCGTTCAGCAAGTATGGTACAGCGATTCCTCTAGAAGATAAGAGTGCAAGATCGGTAGCAATGGCGTTCGTATCGAAATGGGTAGCTGAAATGTGGTGGCTTCCAAAGACGATTCTAACTGATCAAGGAACAGAGTTCGTGAACAGAGTAATTTCAGAGATTACAAAGTTATTGGAAGTAGACCACATTCTCACTAAAGGATACAACCCGAGAGAAAATGGGTTAACCGAGAGATTCAACCAAACAATCATACGGCTACTGCAGAAAAAGGTTAAAGAGATAGAAAAATGGGATGAAACGGTGACATTCGCGGTCTGCGCGTACAACATAACTTCTCATGCAACAACAGGAGAAAGTCCATATTTTATAATGTACGGGAGAGACCCGAAACCGTTTGGAGAAAAATTGGGTAAATTGAAAGAGTCGAAATATGAGGAATTGGATGACTACAAGAGAAGTCTGATAGGAAATTTGAAAATGATATGGGAAGAAGTAAGAGAGAAAGCCAAAGGCAAAAGAGAAAGGATGAAAGGAAATATGATGAGAGGAATCATGTGGACAGAAAAAAACTACCGGAAATCGGCAATAGAGTTTTTGTGAATGTTCCGACAGAGAGAAGAAGCAGTGCATTTCCAAAATTGATTAGCGAGTGGGAGGGACCATACCGAGTGATAGAAGTGAGCGAAAACTCAGCAGAGCTGAAAGAGATAAATGGACAAAAAGAGTTGAGGACCCCATTTGATCAATTGAAAGTTGTGAGACCCGGTTTATCCAGCGAGAGAGTAGAAACAGAGAAAAGAAGAGGGCGAAAAAGAATGGTGGCTAATTGCAGACAACCGAGCATCGTTGTGTTGACGTCCACCACGGCATGCACTTTCTTGAAAAAGTACCAAGGAATCAGAGTCATCCCGAATGATGAACCTGGAGCGATGGAAGAAGGACTTAGAAAACTGGAGAGCGAGAACAAAGAAGATCTCGCAGGAGTGATAGCGATGATGACATGGGCAGAGGGGAGCGAATGGCAGCCGGAAATGTGGATGCTCCAGACAGCTTGCCAGCGAGTTAAAGAGAAGATCGGCGAAGCCCCGCTAGTCCTCTGCCCATCGATGCCATACTTGGAGCTGAAGAAGGAGGAATATGAAGGAGTAGCGCACGCGCTCGAAGCTCTAGAAGGAAACATCGGGGGAGGTAAATGCGTGAAGCTGGAGGCGAAGAAAGGTCTGCACACCATACTCTATATCAACGGAATCAAGCTGAAAAATTAGGAGTTCAAAATCGCAAATCTGTGGCGCTTCATCGTGGCTATGGCGGAGTACACGGGGTGGCAGATCAACTCGAGCCCCATGAGAGAGCGCAAGGAAGAAGAGAGCAAGGAAGACACGAGAGGAAAGAAAGAAGGAGCGGGACCGAAGGCGAGGAATAGTTTCTTCAACGACGACCGAAGAGCGACTGGAGGCTTCCGCGGGCGAGGAGCACAGTCAGGCTACTTCTTCAGCCCGTACAATCGCCGTGGACGTCGATTCTGAGGGGCCGGGATGTCACTTTTTTTGTTAATTATTTTTTTTTGTTAATTTAATTATTTTGTTAATTATGGTTGTTAGTATTAAATGTTAGTATTAATAATATTAAACATAAAACATTCAAATTGTTAAATTATTATTGGTAAATAGTTAGTAAGCTATTCTGATAGATTACCTTTGGTTAGGCTGATAATTTTATGTACTGTAATTTTGCTCACGCTGTTCTACGGGACAACTTCCCTACCAGACACGAGAGCGGCAGCGTTGCGGCCGCGGGAGAGGATTTCGTTGGGAAAGGGTGACTGAGTTTTTAGGGAGTGTTGTGTTGCTTTGAGAGCGAGTTTGGTTGGATTTGTTTTGGTGATTTGGTGAGAAGACAGTAGCGGCGTGAGTCTTCTTGGGCTGCGTCCGTTACAGCTCCAGTTGTTCTACGGGTTCTACGAGCTCGTAGGGTGAATCGAGTGTCTAAAAGGAGCTGTTTAGCCCGCTAGCGGTGTAAGCGATTGAAGCATTTTGTGCTTCTCTGCGTTGAAGTTGTTTATTTGGTTCTCCTTGCTGAAATAAATATCGGGATCTAAAAACTCTGTTTGTGTTCGGCATTCCAAGTGACAGCGTGAAACTAATCGCGAACTACATTACAATACAGTTCTTTTCCGATAGAAGCAGTTAGCCTGCCTAGATGAGTCTATGTTCTGAAATTCCGAGAAATATGTCCATTCTTTCGTCCAGCTTTGAGAAACTTTCTCCTGATTAAATACTTTCTAAGCGTCTGGCATATTGTTTTTTTCAGGAAGATGAAGCCCACAGGTTGACAAAAGGGAACAGTAGGTTCTGATAAATGCGCGTTTGCGTATGTGCAAGTTGCTCAGCCTTCGAAGCTATTTTGCAGTAGGCATCGAGTTTAAATATGCGACCTTTGGAACTTGAGTTTGCAAGTCAACACGAATCTGTGTGTTCTAATAGTTGAGTGGTTACTTCCAGAAAAACAAGTTTGAAAAGATCGGAAAACAGTTAATCTACCAGTCTGCCTTTGGCGTATTCATCTAAGAGGGACTGTCCATAGATATCAACAGTTTTATGAAGCCTTTCCAGTCGATGAAGGCCGCTCCAGCTCGCCTTGAACAATGTCCACTGAAAAGAAAAATGATTCACTGATTCAAGGCACTCTCCCTTAAATCGAAATCGAAAAAGAAATAATGCAGTTCAACTATGAAAATTGGGGCTCTTGGAATTTCCATTTACACTCAATAATTGAGGCGGTTCGCTTAAATTCCTCCAATTCGTCGGGGCTGAGAGCAGTCGACTCACTTCTCGCTTTTCATATATCGCTCAAAATGAAAGATTCCGGTCTCTAGCAGGAATTGGACACCTTGTGGTCATATCGTCCAAAGCATAATTGACACTCCAGTCTACATTCTACGTTCTCGTTCTCAACATCAAGAAACTGATAAGAAGCTAGAGTCGTTCGAATCAATGGCGCTACATGTTTCTTGACATCAAGAATGAAGCGTTTGAAATGAATTGCTTAGCGGCGATCAGAAATGATGAGCATTTTTTGAATGTAATTCGAATGTATTTGAGTAAAGTGACCCAGTAATCTCAGTCACATATATTTGACCTCTCAAGCTAATGGAAATCGTTACAATTGCAATCTAAGAGCGACTCAAGTTTTTCATTCCGCATTCAATCCTATTCAGTCTCATTTAGAAACATATAATTTCAGTTTTAAATATTCGATATCCACCATCAAGACAGGAGTTTTTCGTTTTGAAGGTCAAGGCAAAATTGGATTCGTCAGTAACCTTTTCATCACAAGGGAGCTGAGCGAATTGTTGCGAGTACATGGTCCAGGTTGCAGTGTCATACAACTGCTTCTCCCAATTCTTCTTGCATTCTTCAATCCCGAGACTGCTTATGAACTGAAAAGCTCCGTGTGGAAGTTCTTTGGTGGAATGAATCAATAAACTTTTCTGCTGATTATTTGGTATGGGAAAAACCTACTTCATCAAACTCTATCTTTTTTCACTGCTTGGGTGAAGCATCTCTTTAGCATTGGAATTCAAAGAATAATCTAGTTTTTTGAATCTCTGAAAAAATGAAACTAGAAAATATCATTAAACTACACTGACTAACCTTTGGATCCCGACTCTGATGTCGCCTTAAACGGTGCATCCCACTCAGCATTCGTTGCATTAGATTCATTCTCACGCTGACTGGATTTGACCATGGCTGTGGGGAGAAATTTGATTCATTTTTAGTAAGATTGCTTGTGCGAATAACTGATGTGCTTTTTCACTAGGTTTTACTTCGAATAATGTTTGCAAAGATATATATATATATATATATATATACGTACGTATACCGTGATTAAATGCTTAATGGTCATAAGAAATTTCACAGTGAACTTTACAATCCCTGAAAAAGGCTCTTTCAACAGTTAAAGAAACAGTAGTACTAGAAATTTTTGAAAAGTTTTAAGAAACAGACCGACCGCGCAAAACAGAGTTTTTCTTAGGAAGAACGATATTCGGTTGAATACTTGAGCGAGCAGTTGTGATGTTTGATTCTGTTCTAATACCGTGTTAATTTCTCCAAGTTTGTCAGGTTTTGCTCAGTTTAAACAACTTCGGTCTCAAACCTTAACTACTAATTTCCTCCCTTTCAAAAAACTTCAAAACAGAGTTTCAACACATAAATACCCATTTCGAGCAGAACCGTCAATTTAACTACATTCCCTTGAGAAATCCCGGAAAAAACTCATTTGATTTTAGCATATTTTTCATAATTTTTTCTTTTCCTGTTAGTTCTGACTGACTTTTTCAAATAGATTTCTGAGTTTCTTAACAAGTTCCGAAATGTCCATCGTATGTTCCTCCTTGCTAGCAGTACCTCTCAGGATGTTGGAGAAAAGGAAACGCTGAACCATTAATTGGTGTGTGTAGTTCTTTATTACCATAGGATAGCTTGTAAGGCCATCGCAATTCATGCATTACTTTTCAAATTAAACTTCATTCATTTTTATATGTGCATATATTTAAACAAGTTTCATTCATACAATCATATCCCACAATGAACTCATTGTTGGGAGAGAA
Source organism: Allodiplogaster pararmata (assembly GCA_964056735.1). Classification (NCBI taxonomy): domain Eukaryota; kingdom Metazoa; phylum Nematoda; class Chromadorea; order Rhabditida; family Diplogasteridae; genus Allodiplogaster; species Allodiplogaster pararmata. The sequence continues at coordinate 1,382,848 of OZ057406.1, forward strand.
GAGAGAGCGATCAAGTGCATTTTTTCTTTCATCCAAGATAACAGTTTGTGGTAGTTTTTGAGCATTGCGTTTTAATGCGTCTCATTTAATAGAGTTTTCAACTGAGCACTTTTACATAAACTTGCGTACATGAATACCTGTTTTCTCACTCCAGATATTAGGTTGCTGCATATTTTTTGTGTCATTTTAATTCATAAAACTTTCCCGTTCGAGTTCTCAGTAAATAATTTTCCAAATAATGTAGTATTATTGTGCATCATTCAAAAGCGGAGACTCCGCTCTATTTATTGCTAAAAAAATTTTTGCGGTTGGTCTCAACTTCAATCTTCCGATTACCAAGGCGCTGGAAAAGAAAAACTTCGCGCAAAAATTTTTCACGTGTTCAAAAGAGTTCCAGCAGCTGCAGAATCTTCGCGAAACATCAACGAGACTCTTGACCAGGATACCTTTTAAAAAGAACGGTAACAAGTTGTTTCAATAAGTTCCGTATTGGAGATGATAAAGAAAAATGTAAACAAGCAGTAAAAGCTGAAGACGATCAATTGAACACTGATCTTCTTCAGCTTCTAATCATTGCAAAAAATTTCCTAGATGTAGCTGTGAAATTATCTAAGAACTTGCTTAACAGGCTTTAGAATTCAAATTCAACAGTTTCCGTCATCATCAAAGGAATTAGGAGAACTAAAATTCTACAAATAAACATCGAATGATTCGAGCGAAAGTTGTCGTTCTAATGTGTCATCCGCGCTTTTCATGTGCCTCAAAATGGTCATTCATTGATAGAATTGTGATTTAACAAGCGAAATAAAATATTCACGATAACCGACGTCGTTAAGATCAAGATTTGGGTAGTGATTGATAAAACTCCCTGAAATTTTTTCATGCCAGACATGCATCAAAAGAAGGTCATGTGGAATGTTTGACCTTCTCCGCCAGTGTCATCCATGACCTCTTCATGAGTCCTGGCAGAAGCATTGCAGCTGAGAAGTTCTGTCAGCAAGTGCAGCGGAATTTGTAACAAAAACAACCGATTGAGGCCAACAGTAAAGAGCTGAGTCTTCTTCACGGCAATGCGCGATTTCCCGTCTCAGTCAAGACTAAACTAAGTTCGCAAGAATAGCGATCTGAGACTCTCGATCATCAGTCCCTACTAACTACATTTCCCGCCGACGGACTACCTCTTTTTCAATTGTCCGGACCTCTTTTCCGGACCCACAATAATTTATTCAAAAACTCAAATTGAGGCAGAAGGGCCTTCTCCGAGTTCATCTTCTCAAGAAACCCGGGTTTTAACAATATCGGGAAAAAGAGCTTCAGATCGCAAGAAAGCGTAGAATCAGAAGGTCTTTCTTTTGATTGTTAAACTTTTTGAGAAAGTTTTCAATCACACGTTAGTGATGAAGCAATACTTATGCAGCAACCTAATGAATGGGCACGCTTAAATGTCGATGCAATTTTTATCTTTTTTATTTGCCTCAAACTTAATCATCATTGTGAGAAACTAATTTCATTCGTGCGAATGTTCTCGAGTCCCTGGTGGTGTTTTGGTTAAACGTTCCACTCCTATTTAAAACTATTTTTTTTGCGGGGTAACATCCCTATTTTTTTGTTGTTTAACAATCAAAAATATTTTTACTATCAACAGGCGTTGAAAAACTAAAAAGAGTATTCAGGCAGGGTCTTGTTTAAGCTCTTAACCCAGTAGGACCTCACCTCTGCCGATGACTTTCGGTGAGTTTTGCATCTTCTCTCTACAGCGTCATCACTATGAGCAGTGGGAGATAATTGCGTCGGCGAGCATTCTGATTCCACTAGGGCTGAAAACTATTACAAGTCTTCAACTGAAAAAAAGCTGAGAATGAAGGCTCTTGAGTTTCTTGAGACTTACATAGAAAAAAGGTTTAAATTTCATATGTGCGAAGTTGAATTTTACAGGTAGATACAAAAGTGAAAATTACAGGTAACTACTAAGGTATGACTTGTAGGTAGGAAACAAGGTAAACATGCCTCTTAGGTGAAGACAGAAGTATAAATCACGGAAAGAGAATAAGTTATACCTATACACTATACGAAAGTATAACTTACAGGTATGAAAGAAACTACATACATAAAACTTACGGGTCGACTCGGATGATGGATTTGAAAAGTCTTCCCGCTTGTCTTCCTCGTTCAAGTTTATTGCCTCCCTCACAGACTTTGACTTGTCTCTGTTCCTTTGGACGTCTTTGGAGAAGAAGAGATTAAGAATTATTTACATCTGTATTTGAGAAAAGTCCCACAAATTAATTCCATTATATTAAAAGTCCCACAAATGAATTCCTGGGGCGAATTAGGCTTTTGTGATTAGCGTAGAAACAGTGAATTTGTATTTTTTGCTGAAATTCTCGTATTTTCTATTCTACAGTAACAATAATATGAACAAACTTGGGAACGAAATGTAAAAAAGTGCACGTTACGTGGTATTTATAAGTATCATGATAATTTTATTCTAGGATAAAACTTGACTGAAAGAGTTATGTGGCACAATTTTACTTGGGGGGCATACTTTACTTTTTGGGCCGCAATTTACTTGGGGACCGCACTTCACTTGGGGGGTTTATTATTTTCTGACAAATTCAGTCATTTAATTGATAAAAAAATTAATATACGAAATTTTCTAATGCGGTCTCGTCAGCCGAAGCCGTACGGCCTCGTTAGCGTAACCTTTGACTACGCATAAGCAAAAAAAAAAATGAAAGTGACCTGGCCCCCCAAGTACAGTGCGCCCCCCCCCCCAAGTAACAAAGTGAATAGTTATGCTTTTGCTTCGTTCACATCAATTCGCTTCAAAAAGTTTCTAAGAAAAGTTCAGAAAAAAGAAAAAAACATCTCGTGAGAAGTCTAACTGTTCTCTTTCATTCCAACTGCCAGGCATCTTCTGAAGCGGCAAAGACGACACAAATACCGCTCATCTTAAATTAATTCTGCGGTTATAAGGGAAAGAGAAAAGAATGGAATTCGAAATAAAAAGTAAGGATTTTTCACTCTCTTCAGAACGAACTTTATCATCCAATTTACAAAAGAGGTATAGGGTATAACTAAATTTAGGCATCTTCTTGGTTTTTTGTGTACACACAAAAAAGCGTATTAGTAGTCATACTTTTGAAAGCATGAAAATGGAACTATATACTTTAAAAGTATTCCAAATCGTTCCGCACACAAGTGTTACTAATCATATTTTGAAAGTATGAATAGTAATAAATTAAAGTATGCTAGGGATAATTTGAAAATATGCTCTCTACACAATGAAAGTATGCTAAATATACATACTTTGAAAGTGTGCTGTCTACAAAAAAGAAAGTATGTATGCTGTTTCTTGGGTTTTTCTTTCAAAATTTTTCTTTGTTTGTGACTTTTCCGAAGGGCCTTTTTCAAGGAGAGCGCTTCTGAATCAAAATTTTCTTACCGATGCCTTTCTTCCAGAATGGCTTGGTTAAATGATTCACACGATGCGATTCGTATGTGTGCTTTTCCCTCATAAAGTAATCGAGATTTTAAGTCTATATAGAGCAAACTAAGTCAATCGGGTTTGCAGATTACATAAGTGCTAAGAAAAGGAAAAGAGCAACCAAGGCATACATTCAAAAGTATCCCATTTATTCATTGATTGTCTGCCCTTTCTAGCACACTTTGATACTTACATGCAAGAATACTTTCAAATTGCTACTATTCATAAATCACATGTATGCCTTTTAAGCGTACTTTCGCAAACTCATCCTCTTTAGTGTGTGTGTAGTGCAATTTAGATTCCATTTAAAAAAATTTCCTTAGGGTCAGGTGAAGGCTACGCTGAGGAGGCCGTACCGCTTAGAAAAGAGACCAATATGTGTTAAGTGTGTGGTGCAATATACAATTTACCCTGACCTTCTTTCGTTAATTGCCAACTTTATCTTCAGTTAGTTGCTTTTCCTCTTGTTTGTGCTTATGACGTCACGCTTAAGCGTGGTCTACCAACTTATGGGATTAAAATGATTAGCGGTCTACGGAAAGTCTCCATCACAACTTCACAATTGGCTGATTTCTCTGCCAAAGCTCCTTTCTTTCTGAATTACGCATTTTCTTTCATTATTGCTAATGAAGATGTTTTAAATAAGGGATAAGAGTTATCATGAAGACCGAAATAAGAAAAATGAACCTGATGCTTAACTAGGATAATGATGAGTATTAGTACAGAAATTTGCATTAAACAATTTAATTTAAACTTTGCGAGAGTAAAAAGGTAAATGGAGGGAAAGGGAAAGAGAAGAAGAGAGAAAGAGAAGGGAGAAAGAGAAGAAGAGAGAAAGAGAAGAAGAGAGAAAGAGAAGAAGAGAGAAAGAGAAGAAGAGAGAAAGAGAAGAAGACAGAAAGAGAAGAAGAGAGAAAGAGAAGAAGAGAGAAAGAGAAGAAGAGAGAAAGAGAAGAAGAGAGAAAGAGAAGAAGAGAGAAAGAGAAGAAGAGAGAAAGAGAAGAAGACAGAAAGAGAAGAAGAGAGAAAGAGAAGAAGAGAGAAAGAGAAGAAAATAGAAAGAGAAGAAGATAGAAAGAGAAGAAGATAGAAAGAGAAGAAGAGAGAAAGAGAAGAAGATAGAAAGAGAAGAAGATAGAAAGAGAAGAAGAGAGAAAGAGAAGAAGATAGAAAGAGAAGAAGAGAGAAAGAGAAGAAGAGAGAAAAAGAAGAAGAGAGAAATGAAAAAGTAGAAAAGTAGAGAATGTTCCGATCATTTATTATATGAAGAGCGGGAACCTTCGGATATTTTACAGTGGCCACTGGCATTTCTGCAATGATATTGCTTTCCAAGTACTATGCTTCTGCGGTAGAAAGCAGCGCAAGCTCTGCAGGCAAGTACACCGAAGTGCTTCCCTAAAACAAAAAAGTTCCTCCTTTTTTCACCACCAGTTCTTGCATCTGAACAGAGAACATTTACATCTATCTTCGTCCTTTTTAACTTAAATTCATTTCACTTTTTGATGCCATGGGACATGAAGCGCCATTAAATCGAGCGGCTCCATCTGGTTCTCCCTACATTACAGAACGTTGATTGTATACTGGAATGTCGATCATGGTTTAGAAATTACTTTTTTAAACTATTTCTTCTCATTGTCCTTTTTCTTCACTTTATTCTTCTCAAAAGCATTTATTTGTTGATGATTGGTTGCGTAAATGAGCAATTTAGGGCAGCAATAAAGTAGCTGCTGCTTTGCAAGAGATATAAATTTGCCACAAAAATATAACAACAATTAAACTTGAAATTTTTTTTTGTAAAGTTCTGAGTAATGCTGCGTTGACCTTGAGCGTTCTTAGACTCTTTTTACCGTGAGCGACTTGTGAGCAGACAGTGCAGTACCCCGCGGGTTGTTCTCCAAAGCCACTCTCCAACCCCGCACTCGGTCCGAATACGCTTTTAGACTCTTCCGTGGACATAACTCCTTTTCCTTTTTTTCGTTCCCTTCCGTCTTCATTCTCCTGAAAGAATTACCAACTTATTTCTTAATATCTTTTAAACATTAAGAGTTAACAAGAAAACTAAAGTTTTGCAAGAGTATTGATTGACCCAGATAGAATACTCATGTTTTTTTAGCTGAAAAGCTAGAATCTCTTAATTTGACAAGGAACAATCGCGCTTTTCCTTTTTACAATCAAACTCTAATGGAACCTAACAATATACGTGTCTATCGAAAGCCTATTAAAGGTCTTCCATGATATTTTTTTGTTGTTAAGAAATTGACTCGAGATCAAAAAACCCGGAGAGAAGGGGAGAGAGTGAAAGAGAGAGAGAGAGAAAGAGAAAGGGAGAAATAATTATATTGCGAGCGATTTATCGAGCGAAAAGCAAGATGGACATTCAAAACTTTTATTTTTTCTCTTCCACAACAACATTGAGGATGATATTTTCGTGATCCCGCAATGCACGAACGCAACGCACATGTTCTCTTTGTTCGCGCGAAAAAAATTCGAAAGACTTTGTGATTTGCACTACTCACTTAAAAGAGGGTTCACAGTTAATAAATTTCTAAATTGCTTAATCACTCAGAAAACGCGCAATTTTTTATTTGAGAGAAAGGATTGCGAAAAAAACGAAATTTATATTGACTAGCGCTAAAAATATTTCACGATATAACACATATCGTGAAATATTTTAGCGCTAGTGCACTAGTATGAGTTTTAGTGCTAGCGCACTAGTGTTTCTTCGAAAAAATTGATTGCTTTGATTCGGAAGATTTTCTAAAAAAATTGAATTTTAGGTCCCCATCTGAAAGCAATTGCACTGTAAGAAAACAGGTTGTAGAACAGGGGCCCACTTCTGCTATTTTTCTCTCTGTGCTGCTGTCTCGCTGTCTCTACTGACTATCTGCTCTTTCTCTCTCTACTGCTGTGCCTTGTTTTTGAGCAAGAACGCGTGTGAGAGAGAGAGAGAGTTTTAGAAGTTTTTGAGAGATAACGCGCATGAGAGAGAGAGAGAAAGTTTGAGAAGTTTTTGAGAAAGAAAGTTCGAGAATGGCTTTTATGCGGGGAAGCTGTCTCGAAGCTTCAAGTGAATGTAAAATTATCTTGTGTAATTTTTTTAAAAATGTAAATGGTAAATTTTTTTGAATGGTAAATTTTTTGTAGAATGTTTTAATTTTGTTTGTATTGTTTGTGTTTGTTTATATTTTGTTTTGTTTGTATTTTGTTTTGTTTGTATTTTGTTTTGTTTGTATTTTAAATTGTTTGTATTTTGTTTGTATCGTTATGTATATTATCTCTCTCTCTCACTCTCTCTCTCTCTCTCTCTCTCTCTCTCTCTCTCTCTCTCTTTCTCACTCTTAATGTTTTTTTTCAAGCGATTACGAATGGTTTTGGATTGATTTAGTATTTTTGTTTTTTTGGGAAATAACTAAAGCACGCCACGTACTCTACGCACGCCAAATCATTACTGATGCACGCCACTGCGCGGGAAAATTCTTAACTTTGCTTCATGCGCTTTAATTAGTTTTTTCAAGTTTTTCATGTTTTTTTTCTGCTTAGGCTTGGGCAAAAGTTTACGCTAACAAGGCCGTACGGCTTAGGCTAAGGAGACCGTAACAAAAAATTAACACAATAGTGCGTCAAACAATCTTTCTCTCTTTCCCGCGCTGTGGCGTGCATTAGTAATGATTTGGCGTGTGTAGCGTGCGTGGCGTGCTTTAGTTTACTTATCCTTCATCAGCTCATCGAGGTGTTTCTGTTGTTTGGAATGTTTGAATTCAAGATATAGTTTTATGGATGTGAGGGTTATCACTCCCCGCTATCTCAATCGTCCCAAACTTGAGTAAAAATTCTCCAGTAAAATAAATGTTTGATTTAATTTCAAGCCCCTCATTTAATTTTAACTCCTCCCCCATTTAATTTTAACTCCCTCCATTTAATTTTAACTCCCCCATTTAATTTTTACTCCCCCCATTTAATTTTAACTCCCCCCATTTAATTTTAACTCCCCTCATTTAATTTTAACTCCCCCTATTTAATTTTAACTCCCACCATTCAATTTTAACTCCCCCCATTCAATTTTAAGTCCCCCTATTTAACTTTAACTCCCCCCATTTAACTTCAACTCCCCCCCCCCCTTGAGGGGGGAGGTTAAAATTCAATCAAACATTTTACTGGAGAAGTGTTGGTCGGCGGGGGCCTAAAAGTAAAAAGGTCCGGGTATGTACTTCAAGCCCCCGTTTTGTGTGGTGGGGACTCAAAATTAAATTTACTTCAGGCCCCCCATTTTGGTCTTTTACTTTTCGGCCCCCCATTTTGGGTCGTTTTACTGGGGAGTGGGGGCCTCTTCTACCACGGGGGGCTGAAGTGAAGTGGGGGCCTAAAGTAAATATTTCCCGATTTTTCTCTCACCACGATTTACATGCCAAAAGATTTTTTTACTGTAGTTTCCAAATACTTCCATTCGTGTACATTTAATTCTCCGCGCCTCCGCTTTGTTTTTCTCTCTTCTAAAGCGTGACGTCATGAGCGCAAAACTTTGTTTCCAAATAATTTTCCTCCACTTTTTGATTCATTGAATACTTTGCATTCTGACTGAATCAGTTTCGTGATTATGTTCCTCTCCGTAGAACTCCTTACTCGTTAGTGAAGACATCTTGTAGTCAGCGCATTTTTTCCTTAACCGGAATAAAGAGAAAAAAATAATAGTGGGAAGATACACGCACAGTAAGATAGAAAGATAAAAAGAAAGCAATAGGAGGAAGAAAGATATATAGATAGAGTAAGAAATAGAGAAATGAAACAGAGAAAAAGAAAGGGAGAGAGAGAGAGAGAGAGAGAGAGAGAGAGAGAGAGAGAGAGAGAGAGAGAGAGAGAGAGAGTGAAAAATAGTATTAGGATTAGAGTGGCATCTGAATTGTTATTTTATACAAGTAAAGAACAAAAATATTGGCATATAAAAAATCGGAAACACTATAAAAAAATTCCAAAATTACTCTGTTATTTTCAAAATATTTTATTCAACTTCTTGGAAATTTAAATTACAGCTGTGAAGGAGTGAAGGAGCTAGCTCGTGTCTTCAACAAAAAAAAACTTTAAGTAGCAATTAAATGTAGTCAATTGTAATGAAAAACACAATTGTTTGTCTTTTGGCTCGGACAGCTTCCAAATTAATCATATTAGAACACGAGACTCTTTTTTTATTAGAAAAACCTAATGAGCATATCATAATGAACTCAAGAGTAATTTTAAACTAAACTCTTGAGTGAGAATTTCGATGAAAAAAGGCTCACTCATTTAATCAATGTAAATCCCATATTCTCGATTCGTTGAAAATATTAAGGAAAAAATTCGAAAAGGCTCAATCGAGCACATGCTTCACTTTATTACTGGAATCGATCCATATAATGTTATTCGAAAAAAGCCACAAAGACACTGTTTGAAATTCTTCTTTACTTGATAAGTTTTAAGCACCTCAATCATTGATTCATTTGTTGTGAACATAATAAATAACAACGGTCAGATAAGAAATCAATATTTTTAAATTAAAAATATGATTGAACGAGCGTTTCATGTTATAGAGAGAATTTTATGATATGAATCGGGAACGCATTTACTAGTAAAAAGGAAATTGCAACAAACTTCTAGGTTAATATTAAAGCTCAGAAATCTTATTAATACAACGAAGAGAGGTGGAATGATAAAAGGTCATGAGCAGAGGAAACGAAGTGAGAGAACCTTGAAAGTTCTATGGAGGACAACTGATAAGAGTAGAGCCTTGTACGCCATGAAGTCTTCCTCTACGTCTCAACTCTGACCATCTTAGATAAATTCCGTCCATACAGAATAGAATGCAAGTAATCACCGTTAAAATTTAAAATTTCGAACTGTGGTATACAAACACTGCGTAGTTTAGATTAGTGCATTGTTTCAATTAGAGGTTTTTTTGTGAAAAGGATTCACCGTGTTTCGTGTTTCGGGAGAAAGAAAGGAGGAACCGCGATGTAAGTTATCATTCTGAGCTCTATGTGTTATTCACAATCGTCGCAGCAGAGCCAATAAGAAGACTGAATGAATTTTCAAAGAAGAATGCATTTTTGGGGGGTGATTCATCAGGGGAAAAATAGCTACTGGAATAGGCATGATGCTCTAGAACGGTTTCACAGGGTTTTTATTATTATAAATAAATCATTTCGATTGTGAAATATGGTGAGACTTCATTCCCAACTCACGGTGGGAAGGGGAGGGGAAATATATATTATTAAAAATAAATGTTCATATATAGAAAATACTTTCATCACATTAGTATCCTGTCTCACTTTAATTTCTCTTGAAAACATTTCTCCAACGTTAAATTTAGATGTCTTCCATACCTTAGGATAGCTCGTGAAGCCACCACTCAGATGAATTAGTATAAAATAGAAGAAGGAATTGATTGGGGAAAAGGAAATCTAATTTTGTTGGGGTTCACCCTTTCTGTTAACAGCAGAAAGTTCGGTGGGACTACAAAGCTCGAGAGGTTAACATTTTGCTTCGATATCTCAAATTTCATTGAATTCATCTATAACTCCATTTCAGGAAGCTCTTAATCTAAAAAAAAAAGAAGCGAATTCCCTTCCTAGTTGCAATTCCTTTCTATGCACATATTTGTAGTCACTAACTCACAATAAAGTGAATATATACATATTGTTTAGACTTTATATGTATACATACACCCAACAAAATTCTAGTTTTCCAGTAGCTGAATGAATCCCGAAGGTTACACATCGATTTTGAGAAAAATACAAAAGAAATTTTCTCAATGAAAATATTACATGAATCTCTATTCGCTTCTCGAAGCAATAAAGGCGCATCGTTAATACATTTGTGATGATCCGTTTGAGCGGGAGTTGTCCAATAAATGACATTCCATATACACACACGAAGATTGGGCAGTTACATACATATGTGATGATGAAGTTTTGATGGGCATGATCGAATATAGTACTCTCTCGGTTTTCATATGAATTCAAATTGAGCATTTCAGAAGATTTGTGGAGAAGTTACTGCCTTGAATCTGGCTGATAATTCTTTCATATGACGGGACCTTTTGTAAATAGAAACAAGTGGCCAACCCGCTCATGCATCCGAAAGATGTCTTTCTCTTTTCGATGTATTTGCTCCCTTTACTATTTACCTACTATTTTAGTTATTTGATTGAATATTTTTTTGATTCGGTTATGATTTCTCTATTATAATTCATAACCTTCGTTTTTATCTCTTAGTTTCCGTTCAGCTGTTTTATATTGTATGCAAGCTCGGCTTTATCACTCAACTGATGCTTCAAATGGCTCAATTGTTTTCTATTATATCACTTATAGTTCCTTCCATTCGTCGTGGCTGAGAGCGGTCGACTCTTTTCTCGCTCTTCTTTTTTCACGCGAGGAATGAAGGACTCCGGTCTCTAGCATGATTTGGACACCTTGAGGCTGTAATGACCAAACCATGATCGACACTCCAGTCTAAACTCAATGTTCTCATTCTTACTGCTTTGTAAGGAGAACCAGATGAAGCCGTTCGATACAATGGCGCTTCATGTCCCATGGCATCGAAAAGTGAATTGAATTTAAGTTAAAAAGAACGAAGATTTATTTAAATGTTATCAGTTCAGATGTAAGAACTCGAAAATAAAGCGTTTGAATTGAACTCATAGTTTTTATACACTGTACGGATAAAGAAGCAAAAACTATGAACCTTATTATTTCTCCTTTCTTTTTTATGATATGATCTGATCACTAATAAACCTTTTCCAGTTTTTTTGTTGAAAAAAAAATTATTTTCTTAGACTACCGTATTATCTCTCGCACGTTTAATCTATATGAGGTGACCTCAATAGTCACCTCAAAGAACAAAAGGTCGTGGTTCCATTTTGAAAATCATCGACCTGAGAGTCTTACACAGATTTTCCTTTTATCAATTTGGTGTGAGACTAAAATTCGGCAATTGTCAAAGGGAGGACAAAGGAAGAAGTCGAAAGGCCGTGAGGCCGAAAGGCCGTTTGTTATTTGTACCAAACACGAAACACACTCATTACACACTTTTAATGGTTGTGGACAACACTTTCAGAGTTAATGGCAGCTATATTGAAAATTACTGTGTTAGTGTATTGCTTGTTTGGTAGAAATAACAAACAGAATTTTGACTTCTTTTACCATTGTACGGAATACTATTTATTACGGACTGTTAACACATTGTATATTAATCGTTATAAAAGTAGGTTAGCATATGAATTCTCTACTTCTCCGACTTTATGGTCTATCTTTCATTCTCTCGCACCGCTCGTTGTTTACGTCGTAGTTTTAAAGAAATTTCGTAAACGAAACAATGAGCTCACGCTCTCTTGTCTGAGATTCCAACTTTTTCTGTGTTATTAACACTGAAAAAAACAAAAGTTCATGTGTAAGACAACGAGCTAAATGGCCGGTCCAAAACCGGTCACCTAGTTAAAACATATATTGAACGTGCGACTGTTTTTGAAATATACCGTATAATATGTTATGAAACCGTAATATTTTCTTAATGCCTCGAGTTTTTATGTTCAAGGTTCTTTTCTCTTCTTGTTTTGAAGATACTCATATGTATCTTTGACGATTCCAAAATTTATAGCTTTACTGATCTATAACTCACAAGCGTATATATATATATATATAATATACATCTTTCGATGTAAAAAGCACAAGTTTACTTACAATTGAAAGCAAAGAAAGCATAGATTAGCTTAACAGTTATGAGTGTCCGCGGTGCATGACATGTTAACTGCCAAAGTGACAACATTTCTACGCGACGACTGGTTAACTAAACAAGTGCCAAAACGTGTCACAAAACATTAAAAAATACAAAATCTGAAAAAAACATTCAAATCTAACTTTTCCTTCAGACTTCCTAATCCGATATTTTCCTTTACTGCGCTTCATGCTTGAGTTACTATTTTTAGTAATTGCGCTTCAAGTACTCCTAGCCTGGGTAAGCCTACCCAGGGTAGGGGTAATCAGGGTGACTCACCCTTTCTCTGTGCATATGAATTTTGATGGTAGGGTAGGTTAACCCCGGGCACCCCATACCCGGGTAACCTACCCCTACCCGAGGATTATGCATATGGCCCCAGGAGCAACTTTCTGAAATATGCCTCTAAAACTATTCATATGATTTTACACTTGAAAAAATTCTTCTATTAACGTATTTTTAACGATACTTGTTTTCTTCACTAGCTTATACGACATTTATGTCAAAAAAGGCCAGGAAAACCGGATTTCATATGTTTGAAACAACATCATGGTGGGCTCGGGAGCTCTGTTGATACATCCTCACGCGTGCAAATTTTTCTCGAGTTCTCGGAGTTGAGTGGCGTACTTCCGAGCAAGTTCCTGCATGAATATTTCTTTCTTAGGCTTTCAAATTTGCGAAAAATGGTGGACCGTGGTGGTTCACCGGTAAAACCACGCTTACATGAATATAGTCGCACATTCAATTCCCGTCCAACAAACAACCAGCGTTGGTTTTTCGCGAGAACGGTCCGTTCCTCTATTTAGGATCAGAAAATTTGGAGCCACAATTCAGTTCGATTTCAGTCCGAGAATTACTCAAAACATTCAACGATGTTTTAGACATTCCCTTGTTGATATATTGAATTGCTTTATTCACCAAAGGACAGGCTGTTCTCCCGTCACTGACATGGGAAGGGGAAAGCGAAAGAGGATTGAAACAAATTGAGAAGAGCCATTGATGAAGATTACACACTTCATCTCATAATTTCAAAAGCATCGGTAAAGAAACCATAGACGATTTAGATGTGTCGTCCAATGAGAAGGGTCGAAAGTCATTGAAAAACAAAAGGGCTAACACTCAGAGAACAGAAGAATGAAGAAGATGTTCCCTTGTTGATATTCTCAAAACAATTTAATATGTTGTTAGCAAAAAAATACGTTTTGATTTCAAGATATGTCTGTCTCCATGAAAACATTCATATACGAAACTTTTTATCTAATGTGTAATTCAATATATTCCGCTATAAAACCATGCTCAACATGGAAGCATCTGTTCAACTCACGGCGTAAATAGGCTCGAGAAGTGTTCTACCATGAGGCGTCAGATGAGAGCCAGGATCTATTATGGCCAGGTGAGTCTTCTCATCATATGCCATAAACTTTCCTGCTCTATCACGGAGACGAGGCTTCACGTCATACAGAATGCACTTCTGTGAAAAAGCCACTCTTGGGAAAAACTTCTCTCATAACTTTTCTCTGAAAATAGTATTTTTTCTACTGATAAGTTCTAGAAAAGCATCCATGCCATATCTGTTTGACCAATGTGTTTTCATTTACATACATTCGTGCTGTCCATTTCAACAACTTTCTTCACCTACTTGCATCAACATTGAGTACATACTTTTCCACCTGAAAGTAGTAACACTCAATGCACTGACCCTACGTAAGTAGGGAGGGTTAGTGCATTGTACGTATGTACAGGATGATCAATATATTTCAATACACGGATTTTACCGCAAATTTTCCTTTAATGCGAGCGAAATCCCACTTTCTTCTCAACAAATTTTATTATCTGTCATATGACAATATTCTATTACTTTCACTCGAAATTACCTCCTCTTTTGCAAATGAAAACCTCCAGACGACGAGGTAGGCAGACACCACGAACCGCAAAACCTCCTGGGGTATTCGGTCCCATGCTCGCTCAAGTGAAGTTTTGAGACCGGAAAACGAGTTGTGGGTGTTAGCGCAAGCTTAAAACTTCAGGATGGACCAGGTGGAGTAGTCCATTGGGTTCAAATATGGACTATAAGGAGGTCATTCTTTGGCGGCGATGAAAGAGGAGAAGTTTTGTGATATCCACTTTTGAGTCTTCTTGCTGGTATGAGCAGAAGCGCCGTCCTGATGGAGCATCCGGTTCCGTGTCCTGATATGCCTCTGGGCCCAAGGCTTCATATGATGTTAGAGGATCTCCGAGATGTACACTTGCGTATTTATTTTGGCCTCTTTTCTGACAAAAAAAGAGGGGAGTTCGACCCGTGGAGCAAATGAAAGCGAAAAACATTATAGATTCCGGAGGGGAAGCACGCGAGACTGTTCGGCCGGTAGTATCAGCTTCTTCAGAAGACTGAGCAAGCACCCTATCAATTTGTTTGTTGTAGCTCCTCTCCACGGTGAACGTCTTCTCATCTGTAAAAAGGGTCATGAGATGCTCTCCAGTCAGGGTCCGAGCAAGAAGAGCAGGGTATTTATCGCGCTGTACTTCCTGCTGCTTTTAAGTTAGACCATGACGCTCCTGGTACTTGTATGACTTCATACCAAGCTTCTTTCGAACAACATTCCACATCGTATCGTATGACGTATCCAGTTGGGCAGCCATTTTTTTGATTCTTCTACCTTTGTTGCGGTGAAGGCGTTGCTTGATGATTTTTGTCATACGGAAGGTGGCAGCGGGAGTGGGACGGCCACAGTGTGGACGGTCAGTGAGTGTAACTTGTTTGAGATTTTGATGAACAGTCTGACGGGCGACTCTCAGGCGACGAGAGATCTCCGAAGAAGAGTGTCCAGCACTACTCAGCAACAATATTGCGTCCCGACTAGAATGAAAACGCATCATTTCGCGAGTAACAAAAATTAGAGAACGAACATTTGGTTATAGGTAGATCAAAAATCAACGAAATTAATGGTTTCTTTAAAAAATCTGCAGATCGACTCAGTTGCGGTCGACACGCACCCAAAGTTTGTCATCTAAGATACTGATCACCCTGTAGGGTCAGTACATTGAGTGTCACGCTTATCGCTTGATGAACACCTTAACACATCCAAAGGAAGTCGTTTCAAATCGAAGTAAATTCTTATCATGAACGTGTAAAAAAGTTTCACCTTGCATTCCTTCACTAGTTTCTGAATCCGTGGTCGGGCGTTGATGTCTTCATCGCTCGAAACCGTTTTTTCCTGAGCAGGTTCCGAGATTTTCTTCTTTCTTATCTCAAATATTTTAATAAACAGTACACTTTCAAATGAATTTCAGTAAGAGGAAAAGGAAACGAAGGAAACGGCATGCGTTGAAAGATTGATGTCTTACTCACTCCGTCTGCCTGCCTCAACTTTACCTTAAATGTGATTTTTTTGTAGAATTTTTTTCTCACTTGGATTATATCTGCTAAACACGTGCAAACTTGTTGTTTAGCTAGCTAGTACAGTTCGACTGTACTCACGGTTCAAGTTTAGATATAAGAGATACTGAGATGCTTTAATGGCTTACGCCCTATCTCTTACGAACCCTCGGAATAGTTAACTTCTTTCCCAAACATGTAGGTTTTTCATGCAATTTTTCAAATGATGGAATGGCACTTGCTGTTCATTCGAATTAGTGTGTTCTTTTTACAATATATTTCATTCGAATATCTGAATTTTTTCGTGTAAATATTAAGATTAAACCTGGTTTAAACGTATTTTTCCTTGCGTGTACTGACATTTATGACGCTTGCAGAGACATTTTTCCTAATCATCTCGTTCATCTGTCCAACCCCAGCGACAGCTGGGAAAGAATCCATCAGAAAGAAGAGATGGGACCTGAGTAAACCAAGAAGTTGAAGCGAAGAAAATTTTTTACTACTTCTGTATTATCTGTGGTCAAATACCGTCTTACTGGAAACATTCTCTGGTGACCCCTATTTTGAAACCAGGCAAGAACCTCACTTGGTGTCCTCCTATCGTCTGATTTCCATCCTTTCTCCCTGTTCTAAAACGATAGAGCGGCTTGTTAGAGCTTTCATAATCAATCATCTATCCGAGCACTCTATTATACCTATCAATCAACATGGGTTTAGGCGTGGAGCGTCCACAGTAACCAATTTGTTAATATGTGAAGACGATTGGACCTCTTCGTTAGCCAAAGGTCTTTCAACGGATGTCATCTACCTTGACTTCTCTCGTGCATTTGACACCATTAGTATAAGTAAGCTTTTGTCGAAATGCACACATTATGGAATTACTGACCCACTCCTTTCTTGGCTTGAGTCTTTTTTAACTAATAGATCTTTCTCTGTGCGTATGGGTGATGTCACTTCTGATCCAATGAATGCCACAACGGGTGTGCCCCAAGGGTCTGTCCTGGGGCCACTTCTTTTTACTCTGTATATATCCGATATAAATGAGTTACTAAAGAACTTTCCTAATATTCGTTATCAAGCATACGCAGACGATCTCAAGATTTATGTTTCTCATGATAAGAACTCATACGGCGAACGAACTCGAGAGCTGCAATCAGCATTATATTCCGTATTCGATTGGTGTTTAGTTAACCAACTATCTCTTTCTCCATCCAAGTCTCTCCATACTCACATTGGAGGTCGATCTCTATTTTCCTCATACAGTATAAATAATGTTTCCATTTCATGTGTGTCTCAGATACGTGACCTGGGCATACAAATAGTTTCTTCTTTGCGTAGGAAAGAGGCTGTAGCAGACCGAGTTAAAAAGGCATCCAAAGCAATGTATGCTATGCTCCGTGCGGTAACTGTTAATGATCCTGGCATACTGGTCAAGTGCTTTAAAACTTACTTAATGCCGCACTTGGACTATGCTTCGAATATATGGAATCCATACTATGCAAGAGATTGTGATAATATAGAGAAAGTTTTGAGGAAATTCACTCGCATAGTTTACCATCGATGTTTCGCAAATGAAGTTAATACGAGGTTTCTTCCTTCTTACCCCTATCGACTTGCCCGCCTTGATTCGTTCCTCTTTTCAAGAGGAGGGTATTTTCTAACTTAGTTATGGGTTTCAAGATCTTCCATGGACTGTCGATAATATATAAAAATCGATTTTTCAAAGAGACTATTCCAACGCGAACTAATATAAATGGCTTATTAGTTCAGGGTAGCAAGAATACAGCTAGAAATAACTCTTATGGAATGCGAATATCCCGCCTTTTCAGCAAGCTACCTCGAAACTTGATTAATAGTATAAACCTGAAATATTTTAAGTCCCAATTAAAAAGTGGTGTTCTTTCTACTCTTCTCTCCTCATGAATTCAGAACTAAACTTCTTTTTTTTTGTCGTTTAAATCGTTCTATATAGGTTTGTTTGTTTGTTTGTTTTTTTGTTTGTTGTTTTTTCCCCCGTTCAATTCGCTATATTAAAGTCAAATTTCTGTATCGTTTTTTTATCGAATTTATTCACTTATTTGACAATTGTTTAGCTGATCTATTCATTCCTCATTTTCAATTGTAATTAAATTTGTTCGTTATTGCATCGGAAGATGTAGATAAAATATATATATATATATATATATATATATATATATATATACTTCATTTAACTGCTTATTTTTAAAAAAAAACTTACTTTCCAGATGGAACAGCTTAATCATACAAATGCGAATGGGTTCAGAAGTTTTACGCTCTCTCGTTTGAACTTTGAACTCTTCCATTTAAACATTTTTTGAGTAGAGAAAAAGCAAGCAATCATTCAAGAAAAAAGGCCATGTCGGAACCATCAAGTTTTGGCTCTCATAAAATTAATTTAAAAAAAGAACTTTTAAACAGACTTCTTTGTACCTGGTGATTTCTTATTTGAATATCGATTGACATACCTAAAGGAGTTTTAAAAGACGAAAAAGTTGGCTGGTATAAGGTTGAGAAGGTCTTTGAATCATAATATTCTTGAATTAATTCATGTATAAAATATGCCTTTTCGTTCAAATGCCGAAAAGGTTCTCTATCCGTCTCTTTCTCGGTTAATCAAACGAATAAGATGAGTAGCGTGTCCTTGGTAAGCGCTCATTCCGATCAAGGATGAGATACGGCTCGGTTCTAATGGGCTGAAAGATAAGCTTCAAGCGTTTCTGACTTGTTTTCTATTCCTCTCAGATGCTGTAGCATTTCTTCGTAAGGTAGGTCGGGCTGACCCGGTAACGGTGGGTTGTCCTTTGGGCGACCGTAACTTAAAACAAACACGATGAAATAGAGAATCAAGCTCGTGAGCTTCTGATATAGCACTACCGCACGGTTTAGCGACTTGTCTTCGGTTATATATGATGAAGAGGATTGATCTGGTGAAAAATAGATATTGCTGGGTTAGATCCCGTACCGGGGATTAACTCTTGTGATCATATCCCAGTCTTCATCGCATGGACTATTTCATTTTTTTATAGAAAAGTAAAAAAGGCGAATGAAATTTATTGACGAGCTCACCGTTGAATGATGAACGTGACTTCTGGTTGTAAGTCATCGAGTACGTCGGTGAAGTTAGCAAAGTGTGCACAGTACGGAGATAGGGTGTAAGTAAATACTTCGCATGCTGTATGAATGTATCAATGTTTTTCGTTCGTGTCTCTTGGGTATATATATATTTTTAATTTAAGCCTTTCATTCAAATGGTTACTTGCTGTCAGCAGTAAACGAAAAGTCTCCAGTCAGGGGTAACCAGAATGAAAACGGTAACCGGTAACCTCGGTAACCAAAATGCCAGACTTTAGTTTTTCGGAACTAACCCCACAAGCAACCTCTGTAAATACTGGGACGTAACCTTCCTGGTAGGCAAAGAATAATGAGTTTGTGAATTGAGTAAAAATCAACCTTAGGTTCTTCAGTATTGTACATAGTACTGTAATACATGAGATGTTTGAGTTGCCGGACCACTGACACATTTGGCTGAATAAAGTGAATGTGCTGTAGAACGGTTTGAAGTTTCTCCAGACCAGGTCTGCCTGATTCGGTGCGTAGCTGTTCCCAATGACAGCAAAGCGGAGCTTGCCTTTTCCGGGCTAAAGCTATTTAGAGTGGAAAATTCCAGTCGAGATGCTAGGCAGTTTTTTTAAACTCTATAGCTTTATGTTTTCAATTCAAAAGAAGATCAACAAACTCTTGAACGGACTAACTTTCATGAAAATAGCTCTTATAGTTACCAGAACACATACATGTACAAATATTAAAATTTAAAGCCCCATATGTATGAGAAGGCTCATTAATGTTATCTTAGTCACAGATGTTAGCTCATGACGCGACTACGTCCTGAATTCTTCTATATAATAAAGTAAGCTGTTAATATTTTTCCCGCTTCTTTCCCGGCCAGGTTTGTTTCTCGCGTGGAATACATTACTAGTTATACTTTTGGTTAAACTCTCCGTCAGCATCCCTGCCATCATCGTAAACCCGAAAAAACATGTTTTTTTCACAGCCTATTCAAACAAACCGGCATTTCACACACGCCAAAAGGCTGCAGTATATGTGGCTTGTGTTTGTTCTCGGTCAAGTTGCGGAAAGCAGAGTAATTGCACTCACGAATGAACAGGTTGTTGTTCCCCAGTGAGAAAGCATATTGATTTTGTTTAATAGCTTCGTCTGAAATTTGAAATAAATAATTATGTAATTTCTGAAACAGAATTTTTTCGTTGACTGAACTGTGCATACAAAGGTAGGAAAGCTACAAAGTAAAAATGCTCGATCGAACCCGAGCATCTTCCTTTCTCAAACAAAAAAGTGTGAACGCGTTACCAAATTGTGATTACAAGTGTTATTCCAATGCAAGGGGGATGGAGAGAGACGGCGTAGCTTTATTTGCCCATGAACAATATATTTCTTATTGGATCAATAAATGACGATGCAATAAAAAACACTAAAACTTTTCGAGAGACTTTTCGAGAGAAGTAAAATGAACCAACTATTTCTAACAGTCTTTTTTTATTTAGCGCTTTCACCATTTTTCTTAGATTTAAGTTGATTCATCCCATCTCTGATCAATGTTAAAAGTAACCAATTGAAATATTTGTTTTGTGGAGAAGTTCGTTCAGATTCCGAGCGACCAAAAGAGCACCCGTGTTGAGTAGTACGAGAGCCAAGCAACAGAAGCCTTAATCAGTGCCAATTAAACTTGATTAAATATTATCGTTAAATTATCGTTCCCAGAAGATCAGTGCCAACGATCTTCACCTGACAAGTTCATGAGAGAGACGACCATGCCATGCATGAAAAGTACGAACTAATGGACATAAAGTTTTATAGATTTTGGCACTCATTTGATTCATTAAATTATTACATGACCTCTTAATCTTAACAACAATAAAAAACTCTCTCGGAGGTCTTATTCCCGTCCCAGTTAATCTAAGGACATGTTATTTAAGCCTCCACCATTTGGCCAGACAAAAAAAATAGTAAGCGCAAAAAAAGTTTGGAATCTTAAATCGCGAGTGTCATTTTATCTCTTTATCAGAAAACATCGAAATAAAAACAGAAATGAGTAAGTTTTTGCATTCATTGTTCCGCTGACATATCCCATCTCCACTTTTCATGCAGCATACAAAATGAGATTCTCTCTCTCATCTCCTGGATTCACTGCAGCTCGTGGCCACCTTCTCGGAGCTCTTCATCACAAAATATGTTCTCGACCATTGAAACTTCGCGTAAAAACAAGTTTTTAAGATCCTTTTCTAATATCTTTTTTCTATAATAAGCCTTTTTTATAAGCATTTAAGCAGCAACTGTTTTCGAATTAAACTCTTTTTAAAGTTGTTTTTGTTGTGTTGCTGAGTTTAAAAGTTTGTTATTCGAAAGGTTCCTCGACCAACCAATTCTTTTCGGAGACCATTTACGATAATGTACTTCGAAGGTGTAGTAGATTATAAGTGTGAGCAGCACCGCGTTTGGTATGGCGGTCAAACGAGCTAAGTTCAGGAAATATTTTCATATTTTTTGTAAAGGGTAGTTTTGAATTTGAAAGAACTTCGGATACTTTAATCTTAAGATTGTGCTGGGATGGGATCCGACACGGTTTACTTATTTCCAATCTCAACAACATAAAATTTCCAGGATAGAAGACCAAGAAGTTGTCCAGAGTGTCGATGGACGAAGAATATAGACACTGACATTACAACTCCAATCCTAAAGCTGAAGACGCCTCTGATAGTTTGAAGTAACGAAGTGCTATCTACAGAGGACCCGCGGTAATTCGCCGCAAAAACACTAAGAAAAAGAAAAAAGGAAACACTAGGACAAATGCTAGAAAACTTATTGTTATACTGAGTTTTGGGTTCATTGATAATTGATTCCATAACGCTAGTGAGTTATGGAATCCCTCATCCCCCGGCTTAGTAAAATCTATTGAAAAAGTTCAGCGGTCGTTTACAAGAAGAATCCTAGCAAGATCTGGCCATTCCAGACTTCCCTATTCACAAAGAATCTCCATGTTAGGCCTAGAAACTCTTGAATATCGTCGTGCTATATCTGACCTTTTATTTATTCATAAATGGGTCCACAAAAAATGTGAACTTGAAACTATGAACTTGTTTCAATTGTCTGCAGTACAGAGATTTTCTCGCCATACTCATGAGCTCAGGCTAAAAACACCTCATAATATTAGCAAATGTTCTATGTCTACATGTGTTTCTCGCCAGCTATCAGTATGGAATTCATTACCTTTTGAGATCGTCAGTACACCTAATACTGCTAGTTTCAAAAAACAATTATTATCTCTGCCTACTGAAAAGATATTACCTAAACCTTTCGTTCATGACTAATATAATTGTCGATTTTAAGTATATCACCCTCCCCCCTTTTCATCTATACTGCAACCCCTAAACACCGCCACTTAGAAGAAAGTCCATGCATTTAACTTTGTTTTTGTTTGTGTTTTTCATGATATCTCATGTGCTTGGAATAAAGAAATAAATAATAAAAGTACTGAACGTCGGAGCATTTAACCGAACCATATGAGAAAGTGGCAGTTTTCTTCACGAGATAAACGGAGAATGGCCAGTGGAAGAGATACAGAGAATAAGATATGTCTCCGAGGAACACGAGCGGGCGAACGCCAAGGATCTGAGAGAGCTGCAATGGAAGCAATATATTGAAACTTAAGTTTTATGATTTTCTTCTGGCTGCCGTTGGGTCACTGCTTGTGACCTAGCGGGCAGTCACTGGTTCTATAAGAAGAGTCCCGCATCTCATCAAAGCGCGTACCCTGTCACAAGGCAAAAAATTGTGAGAACGGTTACTATACATACGTGTCTCTCGAAACTCTAGAAAATTGCCTATTGCCCTAATTCTAGAGAATTCACTAATAAATTTCAGGAAACACTTGTCACATATTATAAGTGTTTAGATTAGAATTTAATTGTTTTTTTCACATCGATCAGATGTGCAGGTTGATGTGCAGGTTGATGTGCAGGTTGCACAAAAAGTCCTGGTGGAAAGTATTTTTCCGATAAAAAAAACTTAACGGATTGAGCAAATCAATTAAAATTTTATCAAAGTTTATTCAAATAGTTTTGGATATAATTATATAATTGGTATATATTTGGGATTTGGAATATAATTTGGTTTCAGAGATAAGAGGTCTATCGAGCATTTAATGTTGTTACTCTTAGAAGACTGTGAAAGGCACACACGGTGGTGGACAGGTAAGCGAAGTCAAGATCATCCCACGCCTTCTGTAGTGCGCGTTTTAGACTCTTCAAATTTTTTTTGCGAGAAGCACAGACCTGGCTCTCAAGGACTGACCACACAGAGAAGTCCAGGACATTCTAATCAGGCGAGTACGGAGGCCATTAGGCGGAGGTTATCATGGAGGGTAAATTGGTCTTGCACCAGTCTTGCACTACTGTAGCCTTTTGAGCGGGCGCAGAGTCCTGCTGGAACGTCCAGTTGTGCCCCGCGAAGTGAGTCTGGCTCCAGGAAAGTACTTCCTTTAAGAGAATTTCGTTCAGGTAGTTATTGGCATTCACAGTGACTCCCTGCTCGACGAAAACGAGTGGATTGTTGCCAGTTGCGCAAATTCCGGCCCAGACCATGACAGAAGCGGGATGGCCCTTTCTCGAGACGTAGCGACCACTCTTATTGGCCTCGTTGACCGATTTCGACATAATCCTATCGTTCTGGTGGTTGAAGGAATGCTCATTATTGAATAACTTCTCATCGGTGGATAGAATAACTTTTCATCGATGAAGAGCTTTGACAATTCACGACATCTCCGAAGACGAGTCGCCTTCATCTGGTCCGTCAATGCGTGAGTCTTTTGCAGCTTGATGGGGCGAAGTCCCATGCGGGATTTGACGATCGTCTGAACAGAACTAGCCGAGATATTCAGCTCCTTCGCGAGTTTTCTGAGACTCCGCTTAGGGTTTTAACGAATGTTATCTCGGATGCTTCTTACGTTGACGTAAGTGGTCGCGGTCACTGGTCTGCCACTCCTGGGACGGTCTTTTGTCGTATCAGTCTCACAAAAGCGACGTATTGTGTTTTCAATTGTCCTGCGGGAGAATCCATTGGTTCTGGTGATGTGCTTTTGAGTGTGCCTGGCTCAAGCGCAGAATTTAGCCTCGGTCCATATCAGTGCGCATTACCGGAAAACGAAAGAGTTATCATTTTGATTTTTTCAAGGTATGTTAGAAACATTATTAAAAAAATAAAATCGAAAAATCACATGACCGCTAAACCAAACAAAAGAGATACAAAGTGACAAAGTCTTCCAGCTGGACTTTTTGAGCACTCTGTACATATACGAAGTACTTTGTTAGATAATTAATGTATGTCTCTTCTGTTGATAAATAAAGCGAATTCTAGGATGCAGATGAAAAAATCTCTTCATACTACATACATATATACTTATATACATATATGCTTTACTCCTCCTTAATTTTTATCATCCTCTTTTCCGTCAACGGCTGCCCTTATGTATTGAATCCCATCTTTTATCATTTTTTTGCTTCCCTCCTTCTCACAAGGATGATGGCCGTAAACTTCACGAATATTTTTTTTCAGTTCCTCATGTGTCAATCGAGCCCATTTCCATTAAATGATCCTAACACGATATTACACAATGTTTTTTTATGGTTCTAAAACGCCAAATGGTTGTTTCAAAACGAAAAAAACAGTTAAAACCCGTCAGTATTTTACCTTGTGAAGCTCTCTGTTTCCATTCTCATTCACTTGTATGTACAAACATTCGCATGAGACAGACAATGTTCAAGCTCTTTTATTTCAATGCGAATAATTAATGATTCAATCGATAAGCCAGTGAAGGGGAAAATGAATGAATGAATTCCTCGACTGACCCAAACATCGTTTCCGAGATAGATAAGCAGAGAGGTCGCTGCTGTGACTGATATTCTGGCGGCGTTCGGTGGGAGGATACTCGTCCAGAAGGGAACCGAGAGCAAAGTGAACAAGGCGAACAAGTAAACCGCGTCCTCCATCCTTACAAGATTCATCCTTGTAGGACCTCAATCAGTTTTTCTTCATTAGTCATCCTGAATTCTTTTTCTACCAACGCATATAAAAATAAAGATTTCCATCCATTATGATAAAATGACTCAAAACTAAGAATTTCCCATACAATTGAGGTAGAGCAACGTAAATCTACATTTCTAATGTGTAAAAGGTGATCATAATTTACACAATTGAAAATGTTTGTATTTCTTTCCGAAATTAAAGTCATTTCTCAATAACATGAAGATATTCGTTGCTTACAATTACGCAAATTTCTTCTCTAGATATGGTCGCCTTTTGCAATTGCGCATCTCTCGACAAGATGCTCTCATCAATTCGCCATTGACCGCTCGTAGTAAATCGTCTTATACCTTCCATATGGCAGCAGGCAGAAAATTGAGAGGAAATTAAGAGCAATAGCTCCAACCTTTGCATGCATGACTTAGCTCCAACTTTGCGTGCATGACATCCCATACATTTAAGCTAATCGGGTCAAGGTCGGGAGAATCCGAAGCCCATTTTCTTAAGCCTTTACGGCTTGGAGTGTTTGTGCGACCCCACTCTTGCAAAATCTTTAACTTTTGCGTGATCTTGTATTTATGAGCAGGAGCTGAGTCCTGTTGGAAGGTTCAATCAGTTCCATGATTGGAAATTTTACTTTAGGGTTCTACCACGTCTAACTTTTTTTATACTTGAATTATCGTGTAAGTTCGATAAAATTTTCTACAATTAAGAGAACTAACGAGAAGATCGTTGTGGGGCAATTTCAACTGCAGTTCCATTCTCTTCTTTCGATTTCTCATCGTTGACAAGAGGTTGATAAGCAGACGAATCCATTTCTTCCTGTTAATAAACCAATCGAAGTCTTCCGTGCTAGTCTTGCTTTATTTTTTTGTAGAATACACATGTTTCCAATGAAGTTCACACTTCAACTTTTTGAGCTACTCACTGCTCTTTATATAGTTCAAAGGGGAGGTATGTATAACTGACATTAGTGATTTTCGCGCTTTCGCTACTGGGTCGTCTTTCGAGTGTAGAAGTTGCGAAAAACTGGAAACGAGCTGTATCCCTATCGATTGTGAACAAGTATAAATAAATATAAATATATATATATATATATATATAGAGTGCGTAAAAAGTATTGCAACAAAGTTTGACCAAGCGGAGACACTCAAATTCAACTTCAACAAAACACCTCATGTTGAGGTGTTTTTATTTTTCCCAATGTTTTCTGCGTATTGTATCCAAAATTCGTTACAATCCGTTCACTTTGAAGGGTATGGTGGCTGCGAACAAAATGCGCACCACGATCATCGCCATGCACACACAAAACCGGGCTCCCGCAGACATCGCTTGTCTTCTGAAACTGCACCGATCAACTGTTCATCGGGCCATTTCACGTTTCGAGGAGATCGGAGGCACTGAGGACCGTCATCGGAAAGGACGCCCTGTGACGGTAACTGGCCGAAAAAACGTGAAGAAGATCAGAGACCGCATCTTCCGGGATCCGAAGAGAAGCATGCGAAAAATGGGCCGCGAACTGCAGATTTCGGAGGGATCAGTGAGGAACATCGTTCACAACGTGCTCGGTATGAAGTCGTTTCGGAGCAGGAAGCGTGCGCTGGTCAGCGATCAAAATAAAGCTGCGAGAATGAAGAAAGCGCGCGCATTGTTGGCTCGAGCGCGCAAGGGGGAGGTACACTGCACCATCTTCAGCGACGAGAAGCTTTTCACCGTTGAAGCTGCCTTCAACAGCCAGAATGTGCGCGTATTGGCTAAGACACCTGCGCTGGCAGACCTTGGAGGCAGAATCGTGAACCGGACACAACATCCAACGCAGATGATGGTCTGGGGAGCGATCTGCTCCAGCGGCAAAAGTCCACTCGTCTTCATCGAGCCCCACGTCAAGGTCGACCGTCACGTCTACCTGAAAACCATCCTCCAAGATACTCTGAAACCCTGGGCAGATGCCCACTGCAACGGAGGCCACTACGTCTTCCAGCAGGACGGAGCCCCTTCACACACTGCCAAAACCGTTCAAGAGTCGTGCAAACTCTCGCTACCCGCCTTCATCGCAAAGGAAGAATGGCCCGCGTCGTCACCCGATCTGAACCCGCTAGATAACGCTATATGAGGCGAAATGCAGTCCAAAGTGTGTGCTACCGCCCACCGAAGTTTGGATTCCCTCAAAGCCGATCTCAAGAAGTACTGGGACTCTCTCTCCGCAGTACTTGCGCGTATGCGTCGACCAGTACCAAGGCAGACTTCGTGCTGTCATTCGTGAACATGGAGGCCGATTCGGATGAATTTCGTACACATCGTACATACAACCGGTGCTATGAATAAAACCTGTAGATTTCCATTTCATAGCTTTTATGAAAAACAAGATATGGATCATTATCCGTGTTGCAATACTTTTTACGCACCCTGTATATATATGTATATATTCGGCTGAATATGAGAACTTTTCTTATGCGGTCCCGTTAGCCTACGCTGTGCGGCCTCATTAGCGCAACTTTTGCCTGAGCTTAAGCGTTTTTAACGTAAAAATAAATTTAAAAACGATAATTTAAAAATAATTTTTTAACATTAAAAACTGCTTAGGCTTAGGCAAACGTTTATGCTAATGAGGCCTAACGGCTTAGGCTAACGAGACCGCATAAGGGAAGTTTTGATGTAAAAATAAATTTAATGTATAAATAGAAGGAAACTAACTTCTGATCAATTTAAGGCGCGTGATCAATTCTAGCCATAACATATATATAGGGTAGCCCATATTCGGCAACGCGTTTACAAACGTGTATCTCAGTGCATAAGTGAGCAAGAGGGTTCAAATTTGTACACATATTAGCTCACATTAATAAAACTTTGGGTCAAAAATTCATTCGATTCGGTCTCCTTTGGCACGAACGACAGCCCGAAGTCGCATTGGGAACGCTTCGATCACTGGACGAAGGTACTTGTGGTCGCTCTTCGACCATTTCTTCTTCAAGGTTTTCTACAAACTCCAGATTCAAGTGGAGATGAGCATGGAATTTGCTCTGAAGGTATGAACACACAGAATAGTCCAGCGGATTGAGATTGGGCGATGAGCAGGGCCATTCTGCGCTGGAGATGAAGTCGGGAAAATGAGCCTTGCACCATGCCTGTGTTCCGATAGCCTTGTGAGCAGGCACAGAGTCTTGCTGGAAGACCCAAGGTGCATTACGGTAGTGGGAAGCAGACCAAGGAAGCAATATATTTTGAATAATCTTCGACAAAAACAAGGGGAGTTTTGCCGGTGGCTGACACTCCGCTTCAAACCATGACTCGTGCAGCATGGGAAGCTGTATGAACGACTCTACTGGCTTCAGTAGCTGCTTGTGAGTCCCGAGGGAGAACTCGCACATTTTGAGGGTTAAAAGTTTCTTCCACCGTGAACAGCTTCTGATCCGAGAAGACTGTATAAAGGAGAGAATTGCCGCTCGTCCGGAAGATTAGGCGTCAGCATCTTTTGAGTCTTTCCTCCTTTTTCTTCAGAGTTAGGATGGCAGACTTTTCAGTACGATATAAGGTGGGCCTTAAATCCTCTTTAACGATTCTTTGAAGAGTCGTGCGTGACTTAAAGGCCATTTTTTCATGCTTTGCCTAGCATTTCGACCGACTCGCTTCCTCACGGCTTCAATCTAGTTAGGGGTGCACACTAATCGAGGACCACCTCTTCGGGTCAAGTCAGAAGTTGTACCGCTCTGTTCAAACCGTTTGATTGTTTTCCAGAAAAGATTGCGAGAGACGTTGAGATCCTAGCCATGCGCGTATTTGAACGACCAAGTTTTTGAAAGTCCAAAGTAATAGAGCATACTCTTTAAGCGGCCAACATTCTTTTGAGAATTGATCAAATGATATGAAATTTTTACCATGTGATAAAACACACATGAGAAGAACTTATGTGTAATTGGATTTCAGCGTGCGCTATAAATTGAATTATAAACGCCGAAATATTGGTTGCCGAGTACATGGACCACCTTGTATATATAAACATATGTTTTTGAAAACTATATGTATACTAATTATCTATTTTCAGAAAGAAACTTTTTAAAAAACCCCTACGGTTGTTTATTTTAAATTGATTTATCTTTGAAATTATTTCACGTACTACTGTGTAATTATTGGGCAGCATTGTTCCAAAAAGTTTGAGTGCAGTGTTTCTGACAATTGATAAGACTAAGATTGTGTAGACTATGCAAAAGATTTAGTAAAATACTGTCTCGTTTAGAAAGAATGAAGAAAAAACTAGCTTGCCACAACCGCGCGAAGACAACATTGAATGCGACCAGAAAAGGAGTCTGCACATAAAAGAGAAGAGAGAGCGCCGCCACTCAAACATTGATGTATTGTACATACATATGTATGTTGAGAAAGGGCTAGTGCCCACGTACGTACATGTTACCGTGTTTCCTTGGTATTTCCATGGTTGGGTTCGATACAGTACAGTTGGTGACTGTTGTTAGTGTGACGGTTTGAGCTGCCACACGTTTAAACTCTGTTTCCACTAGGCGACCGGGCGTGAACCGGTCACCTAGCCCTTCTGTTTTTCTCAGTGTTAATAACACAGAAGAAATGAATACATGACACAGGAAAGCGGGAGCTCATTCTTTCCTTTTCAACCTCACTCTAAAAATACGACGTAAACAAGGAGGTGCGAGAGAGCGAAAAATATTGCACAAAGTTGGAGAAGTAAATATTTCATATGCCAGCATTCTTTTGTTAAGAAGTATCGATATGTTAACAGTCCACCATCAGTAGCTTTTCTCACAATTGTTAAAACAACAAATTGCATCGGCTTAAAGCAAATATGCTTAAAAAGGAAGCGAAAATGAGCTTTTTGAATTCGATTTTTTTGAGCTCGAAAGTGCATAAAAGTTACGTGTAGTCGAAATCCAAGTCAGAGAAAAAACTTTCTAGAAGGTTTCTCAGTTTATTGTATTTCAAATGCCTACTGTTTTTTTTACTCATGGATCGTTGGAAAAAAGAAAATAATTGCTCGATAACAATATTGTCTCCAAGTTTAAAAAATAAATTTTTGTTTTCGTGTCTGGTGCTCTAAGACTCATGCCGGAATATGATTCAAATTGGAAAACTCGAGAAAATGAAATTCAAATGCTTAACAATTCTATTGTTTTTCCTAATGTTTTATAACGTCCATCTTTCTAATGTTTTAGAACGATTATAACGTATCATATTTCTTAATTTTTGCCTTTTCCGGCAAATTATTTAACTTTTCAAAGGTTTCATTCGACTGTATTTTCCTGGAAGGAAATTTTTTGCTCAGGTTTTAATGAGAGAAAAACTTATTGCGGACGTTTTTGAGTGATTTTTTTTTTCTCCAGAAAGTTTCATCAATATCTTGGCAATTTGACTACTTATTCGAAGATAGAAAAATTGAGTTCCAACTTCAGAAATTTCAACTAAGGTTTTATCAAAACGGAATCTAAACCCAATTAGAGTGCTTTAATTGAACAATAATTTAATGTGAACCTAATTTCAAAACTGGAGAGTTATGTTCAGGACACTATCAATGATTTTTGGTCAATGATTTTTGATATGAATTTTTGATCTTTTTCTGGAGGTAGGTCAGTATAGAAAGATTAAACGTGCAGCTGATGTATGATAACGGTCTATAACTTCTATAAATAATCTCGTTTTTTATGCTCTTCATTCCTGCAGCCGCTTGAAATAGGCCGGTCTCTAGCAGCAGTATAAAAATGCTGGACTGCTTTACGCAAACAACATTTCCAAATTTAATTTTATCCTGGAAATTCTATATAGGAACAAAAAAAACGTGCCCTTGCAGATAAAAGTCGGTCTTACGACGAGAACCGAACTCGCTTTATTGCTAGTTTGACGACGCTCTTCTGCACTGAGCTTTGTACCAATGCTCTCAAACTTATTGAATTTGGAGGGATAAGGTTTCGTTGCGCGTCATGTCTTTCCGGGTGACCCCGAGGCTCCATCTCAACATCTTCATTTCCATTACATGGAGCATCTGCTGGGTCTTTGCTGTTCAAGGAGTGCATTCGAGTCCATATAGAGCAACTGGTCGTACGACTGATTTATAGATCTTACTTTTCAGTCGATCAGACATGCGTCTGTCACATAGGATACCAGTCGATTCTCTCCATTTGAGCCATGCTGCGTTGATTCTGGCACTGAAAGCGGCTGTTGGGTCCCCGTCTGACGATATTTGAGAACCCAAATACTTGGAGTGCTCGACTTTCCGTAGCTCAGTGTTGTGTACTTTTATGGAGCTTTGGTCTCGGATTGTACTCGATGTTCCAGCTTCAAGATACTCGGTCTTCAATACATTGAGTCGTAGTCCGTACTCCGCAAAGCGACCACTTGACGTTTGAGATCTTCTCTTGTCTCCGAGCATAAGAAGATGTCGTCGGCGTACAAGAGTGTCTCCGGTGGTTCTCGCTGGAGGTCTCTGGTTATTGTGTCCATGACTAAAATGAACAGCAAAGGCGAGAATGTGGATCCTTGATGAACTCAGACAGAAATTGGGAATGGCTCAGAATTTCCTGCTGGTGACCTAACGACGCTCCTGGGATTGGCATACATCATTTGTATCCACATGATGTATTCTTCTGGCACCAAATGATCACGAAGGGAAAACCATATGAGATCATGGGGGATCCTGTCAAAGGCCTTTTCTAGGTCCAAGAAAGCACAGTGGTCAGATTTCGCCTTCTCTCGGTGTTTTTCTAGATATAAGCGGATGGCAAAGATCGCATCTGTCGTCCCTTTGCCTTTCACAAAGCCACATGTTGGTGAACTCACGTAAGCGTGCTTCGATGATCTTTTCCAGGAGTATAGTTGTGTGAGGCATAAGTCTGATGGGACGGTAGTTAGCGCAGTCGGTAACATCTCCCTTGCCTTTGTAGATTGGAATGGTGGTTGACATACTTCAATCTTCAGGATACTCCTGACGAATCTTTGCTTACTGGAATAGCTCGACGAGGTGGGAAACTCCAAAGTCTCCTGCTAGTTTCCATGCCACTGATGAAACATCGTCTGGTCCACAGGCTTTTCCTGGCTTTGCAAATTCGTAAGATTTCTTTCGAAATTGTCCATTCATGTCGAACGAATCCTTTTATATAACACTATCGCACGGAATAATAATGTTTCTCCGTGGTGCAATGGTAAAGCGTGCTCCCGGTTGGAGTCGAGATGGCTGGGTTCGATCCCGCCCGGTGGACTAGCTTTGTCTGTGCGAAAGTTCAATTACTTGTCATCTTAACTAGGCGTCACTTTTTTTAAACCGTATAATGAAGACTTGAATCAGCCTTGAGGCGAGGTCGAAGTTTTGAACTATTACACAATGCTGAGGTACTATAACATTGTCTCTCCTCTCTAATACTTTATAGGACTAAAAATTAGCAAGGTTCTGAATCAATACCGACTGAATATGTTTCAACGTTTGAGGATGAAATGAGCTTAAGCGCATGGGGCGAAACTAACCGATAGGGAAGAAGAACTTCTTTAATGTATCGTCACATCCCTGACGTATCAAGAAAAAGAAAGGCACAATTCCGTAGAACTGTAACTCCACAGAAAGTGACCAGATGTGGGTGAAGAGATTCTCTTCGAGAACACGCTTGAAATAAACATTTC
Source organism: Allodiplogaster pararmata (assembly GCA_964056735.1). Lineage (NCBI taxonomy): Eukaryota > Metazoa > Nematoda > Chromadorea > Rhabditida > Diplogasteridae > Allodiplogaster > Allodiplogaster pararmata. Next base: position 1,415,202 of record OZ057406.1, read on the forward strand.
TGTATAAACAAAACAACTGAGAACCGAAATTATTCCGAAATAAAATCTCAGGTTAAAAGGGTTTTTTCGAATTTTTAAGGAGAATTGAATTTTTCAGAAGAAAATATGAAATTTTTTACTTGTTAGGCTTTGAAGAACCTGGAAATAGTCGTTCTTCTCAATCAATGCCCATATGTTTGTAAGAAAAACAAGAGCCGTTTCTGCTGCTTTCTGGAAAAAAACATATGTACGTACATCAAAATTGTTTTGAATGTTTGAAACTCTAATTAAAAATTTTATTTGAGTTTTTAAATATAATAATTCTACTACAAGTCCAATAGGGCGACAAACCATCGAGTCTGAGATTATACTCGGGTCTGCGAGAATTGTGAATAGTACGATGGCCACGAAATTATAGAGAAGGTGCAACGGAAGAATCCGCTTGATTCTTCTGTAGTAGAAGCTAATAACAACATCTTAAATACAAAAAAGAATCATTGAAATGATTAGGTTACACTTTTGAATGAGTTCATATAAGTGAGTTTGTTCGAACTAGAATATTATAGTCGGAGAAAGGCGTGGTGCCAGTGAGGCTGCTTATTTTGAAATGGGTCTGAGGTTGGACCCCAGCCCCGGGCTAACACGAACGAAACGGGGAGATTGAGAAGGGTTGGTAGTGATAGCGTGTTTTAACACCCTTCATCTTCCGATACGCACATTGGCAGCCAGTCATCTGGGAAGCGTGATCTTGTTATTTATTCACAAGACGTCTTCGTAGCGCAAAAGTTGCTCAAAACAATACAATTTGTTTTTATAATATTTTTTTGTTGTTTTCTTAGAATGTTGCGTTATGGGCCTTGAATTGTGCGTGTGTAGCTCAGTGAGGAGGTCATTCGCCTGGAATGCGAAAGATCACGGGTTCGGTTCCCGTCACACCACACGATTTTTGCACAAGTTTCTGCGAACAGTCCGCTCATCTGTTCGGTATAAAAAACCGTTGCTTGAGACCAACGAGAAGTAGGGAATACTTTTATTTACATGGGGCCGAACCGGGATGAGAAAAGAAGAAAAGAATAGAAAAAGAGAAAAAAGAGGGGAAAAGAAGAAAAGCAGAGCATGAGCTAGTTAGCGGAAACAAAGGCGCCTAGACCTCTGACCCTAGACCTCGAGAGACCTCGGTGTTGAGAGGGAAGCATGTTCTATGGGCCTTAAAATGTGCTTTATCATGTGTGCGTGTGCCAGTGAGGCTCCTCAGTGGGGAGGGCATTTGCCCGGAATGCGAAAGGTCCCGCACGGGTTCGGATACCGTCACACCATACGATTTTTGCACAAGTTTCTGCGAACAGTTCGCTCCTCTGCTCGGTATAAAAATCTGTTGCTTGAGAGCAACGAGGAGTAGGGAATACTCTTATTTACAAGAAGATAGATTTATTTATATATTTTTAATAATTTTTTTAAAAGATAAGTGATCTGTTTTTTTCTTTTTCATTTTCAAATAAGGTTTTTTTTCAGAGCAGAACTGAGCTTTGAGAGTCATGGCAGTGAAAATTAATGAAATAAACTGCAGGTATAAGAAAACAAGTGTTTTTAAATATAATTTCTCAAAGACTAAGCTTTTCACTTGTTCATCTTAATAATCAATTTCACAGACATGAAACGAAAATATAAGAAAGCTTCGCTATTGTGCACGTTTCTTATTGCGTACGAGTGATAACTTTGAACGTGAAGAACTTTGAACGTAAATAACATAGAGTAGGGTTGGAACAATACGGTCCCGAGGTGTAATCATCCCGCATGAGCCCGGAGACCAAGTATGCACATTCGAACCTTCCGATTCGATCGGTAAAATTTCATCCATTTAACTCTTATCCTAGTTTTTCAGCTGTGAATTCTGCATACAACCGCACCAGTATTAAAAGCAGACTTTGCAGTGTATCCAGAGAGTATTTGATGAATGAGAAATCCCGACAACACGAAAAAACTGCAATCATGTATTTTTAGTGTTAAAATTACATGAACTGTCTTTTTTTTATATGGGAGTTTCTTAATTAGAGATAAACTGACATATCCACTCCGAGAAAACCATTAGGGAAAAACTCTGGGAAGAAATGAAAAAGGAGAACCGCGCCAATAGCAACGGCTCGCAGGCCCTGTACATCTTGACGATGAATCATCGTCTGAATCAATAACAACATTTTTCCCGCTTTTCACTGGAACTAAGTTGATTTGAAATTCTTCAAAACAATTTTAGCTCGAAAACCATTCAATCTTTTCTTCGCGCTGCGGTGAAATGACTCTCACTATTCATTATTCTCGATCAATTTCTTCACAACCCTTTTTTTTTAGAAGGGTTGCAAAGAAATTCTCGATTTTCAATCCAAAATCCTAACATTCACTCAAAGCCGTTCAGGCGGTATTGATTGGTGTGAAATGTTAATGTACAAAGGGAGAGTAACCCAGTGATGGGAGACCGAGAGTCAAAAAAGCCTAAGAATTCTTTCTGCCTAGGGTTTCCATTGAATATTTTAACACGTTTGTTAACAGGGAATTTAGAAAAGAGCGAGTTCAAGACCACAGGGAGGTGAACCAAAAAGGATAAGCTACTGAAAACGAAAAAAGATTAACTATGGGCTACTTCACCGTTTTCAGACAAATGTCGCCATGGTTATGATTCCTATTTTTCATCAATGCACTAAAGAAAGAAAGAAATAGTGCTGGTAAAAGGGAGAGGCGGGCAAAGATGAATAAAAGACTCTGTCAAAAAAGTCTTTTATACATTTCCAAGGCGACTGCCAGAAAATGGGACAATTTTTTTCTTTTAGATATGGTAAAATAAACAAATTGTAGTCGATTCAATAAGCAGTGAATAATCTGAAACGCTATATAAATAAATTTTCTCTTAAAAAAACTACCTTGTTTTAATTTTTTTTCACTTCGGAAGCGATTTCATCATAACTTAAGAAAGGGCGACAATTTCATGTCTATCTAATTTTAAAAACGTCTACTTAATTTGAAAAACGTCTACCTTTTTTGAAAAACACGTCTACCTAATTTATTGAAACTTCTACCTATTTTGACAAATACGTCTACCTATTTTAGTGAAAAGTCTACCTATTTTCACAAACACGTCTACCTATTTCAGTGAAACGTCTACCTTTCTTGAGCAAAATCCTATGAAAAAGGTTTGTATAAATGAGCCATGTCGATGCTAAAATTAATTAATTAGTTTTGAGATTCGTTTTTTGATTTAGATTTCCGATTCTGACTTTGAGAGATCTCAGTGATTTCAAACTGCTGTTATCGCTATGAATTGCTTAGAATATAATTAAATGAATTTGAATGGAGAAAGTAATGCGCTTCCTATTTTTAATTTGATGGAAAACTCCAGGCGTTGTGAAAAGCCATCGCTACGCTGGAGAAAGAGTTTGCTAAACACAGAGAGGCTTTTCAGAGCACAAAGTCGCACGTAATTAGGTTGATGTCGCACGTAATTAGGTTGATGTCGCACGAAATTAGGCAGACGTATTTGCCAATTTAGGTCGACGTGTTTGTTTATTTAGGTATACGTTACACTGAAAAATGTAGGCGATTATTATTCCCCCCTTAAAAAATAGAGTTTTAGTAGAAATTGCTATATCAGAGACCGAGGCATGAGGCCACGATCTGTGGATCTCTTACAGGTCCTCAGGTAGTAGAGCACGGAGCAGCGCGGCTGGTGTAGGCTGCTCCGTCAGCAGAAACCTTGTCGTTTGCGGGATGGGGATAGAATCCATTTGCAGCAGCGAACTTGCGTCGCTGTTGTCGGCTGCACCGCGTGAAGGCGGATCCTGTTACAGCACCTGTTCATGCTATAGGCGTTGTGAGTGGGTGGTCAACCCGGCCTAGCATCGTTTTGGGTGGGAGTAGAGACGGCTTGCCTGTCGTTGACCGGAGATAGGCAAGAGGCTATTTGACTGGCGCCTCGACTTGCCATTGAAAAGTATAGTATAGTATCGGCTGATGTTTTGTCCGGTGGCATGCTCAGGCCGGTCCGGCATCGCCCTCCTTTGACGAGCTAAACTACCCAGTTTTGGTCCGCGGCGGGATTTCTCCCGCTACCTCCCAGCACGAATAATTCGTAGGGAGGCATCCCTCTATCCGCCACCTGAGGTCGCGCTCGATTCTGGACTGGATGATCCGGCACCATCCGTGACAGGTTCTTAAGGCTGTAGAGTCACGAATGGCAACTGTTGCCAGTGTGTTTCGAGAAGAAATAGATACATAACCAATGTATTAGAGTAGAGAAACATTGTGAAGGTGCATAATGTGTTTATTTTAAAGATAAATTGCGTAGAATTTAAAAGTTAAAGTTCTGCTTTAAATTATGAATAACAAATAACAAATGCGAAAGTCTGTTGCGAAAAAAAAAGAAAAAAAAAGAAAAATGCGAGAAAAAAAAACAAAAAATAAAGTTTTTCGATCGTGTCGAAGAAAAAAAAGTCGGAAAATTCGAAAAATTCGAGGAAAAAAGTTGGTAAAAACGCTTTAAAATGAGTTGTTTTTTTATATTTTCAGTGTTATTTGTGTGTCGAGATGGTATACTACATGCATTTTAAAAACAAAATTCGAGGTATTGACTGCATCATTTTAACTCAATCTCAAGACGGATGTATTACCTGTCGAATTGCGGAAGTTCTTGTTTAAAAAAAGACAAAAGAGTGCACTCACTTCATTGGAGTGATTTACTAATCATAAAAAATTCTACTTTTTATTAGGAATTTCGTCATCACTACTTAGCCATAGTTTTTTCGCGGTTGTGTTTTCTTATGTAATGTCGAGTTTTTAGTAACTTGAAATAACATATCATTAATCATTAGGTTATGAAAAAAAAACCTTAAAAATTAAAAAAAATCGTAAACCCTACTACCTAGGGTTTTGTTAAAGATATGACTTTCATATATGTTTTGATTCAAACATTTTTCAACACGATAGGTATAATGAAACTGGTTCAACTCTGCTATTTGGTACCGAAATTTACATTCAAAGTGGGTAAACTTTTTTCTGGTTCCCTTAACTTGTGGTTCATAGAGGGTTTTTACTCACTGAGAGTTAGGATTTAATCATCTCTAAGTGAAGAATGATGCACTTGATTGTTTTCGTATTGAGTTATAAGAAATAATTTACCTCAACAAACTGTCTTTGCCATTTCATCCAATATACATATCATCTACAAAATTTTTTTTCCGTGGAATCCTAAATTTTGTGATGCTTGTATCCTGAAATTAGGTTATTTTGGTTTCTCTTTTCAAATCCTTCGTATCATATATAATTCACAAGCCCAAACACTTTTCAGGTTTTTGAGAAGTACATTTTAAAAAAAATCAGAAAACCCGCGGACTCTTGATGAGATGGAGGTTTTTGCATTTAACGTAACTCAGTAAAAATGCAACAGTTTTTTTCTTTTCAATAACGCTTTTCAATATAGTGCGTCAAGTTATATCAAAAATTTTGAAAAAGCACACAAGTTATAGATGGGTTGGGTGCCTAACGGCGTTCGCAGACCTATGCGAGCGCTATCAAAGACAGAACTATCTTAAATAATATCTGGAAATTTCTAGAAAATTGTCTCTCTCGAGGCCATCTAAAAAGTCGAAAAAAATTTCGACTTTTTTTCGAGCAAGCCTGATTTCATAACGAACGAACATCAATGGAATTTTAGTTGAGCGAACTAAGAAAGTAATCAGATAGTACATATAAGCCATATGTGAGAACTTCACTTCATGTATAAAGAGAAAAAGTGAACACTGAAGCTTGCGTTGAATAATTCTAGGCAAAAGTAAATTATAGGAACCATTAAAAAGCTCGAAATCCACAGCATTGGAAAACTATGACGATGATCTCGTATTCCAAATGAAAGTTGTTCCCAAAACTTTGTTCCCAAAACAGTCATGCAAAAACAGTCATGCAAAAAATAAAAAAATTCATAACGAACGAACATCAATGGAATTTTAGTTGAGCGAACTAAGAAAGTAATCAGATAGTACACATAAGCCATATGTGAGAACTTCACTTCATGTATAAAGAGAAAAAGTGAACACTGAAGCTTGCGTTGAATAATTCTAGGCAAAAGTAAATTATAGGAACCATTAAAAAGCTCGAAATCCACAGCATTGGAAAACTATGACGATGATCTCGTATTCCAAATGAAAGTTGTTCCCAAAACTTTGTTCCCAAAACAGTCATGCAAATACTGATGTGAGGATGTCTTCAAAAAAATTCGAATCTTCAAGACCTTTAGGAGAGAAGTTGCTAGCAAATTTGAAAGAAAAGTGTGTACAAAGAAAATTTCGCCTTTCCTTTTCAATCAATTGTTTTTAAATCTCTGAAGTTCCAGCTTGATTGATTCTTATCAACAGAAAACTTTCCAGCTTGATTGATTCTTATCAACAGAAAACTTTTAATTAAGCCTATTGTGTCGAGTACAATACAAAAGTTGATGGGAAAGAAGAGCTGTAGAACTGATATGATTAATCAGGCATCCTTGCTTCCGAGTTATTCACCAGTTTCACATCACTTACCTGTCATTATCGTAAAGTTTTATGTGTCATATATGTAATCAAAGCTCGTTCATATCAAAATCTTGCGAGCATGAATTAGAGAACGAAGTCATCCAGCCTATCACATACCACGACTGATCAAGACTACACGGGTTAGCAATGAGACCTTGGCGTGTAGTCTTCATGCGCAGATGGCAGGTTCAACACCTTCTCGTAGTTTTTTGTTGTTGTTATATTTTTTTCTTTCTAAAATCGCATTTCATCTCAACTAGGCGCATGAGTAACTGTGTCTTTCTTTACAAAATTTTTTGAGTCTAAATTTGAGCTCTATTTTTTTTTGCAGTGAAATGGGTAGTTATCATGGTGATAAGTTCCGTTCAAAGTCCTGATCAGAAATTGAAGAAAATTAGCTTTCTTCATTTATCCTTGAATCTAAATCTTCAAAGGCTCGACAATCAATTGCAAACTAGAAAGTCGTTGACAGATAGGATTTTGAGTTCTTTATTTTCTCTATTTTCATTTCAAGAATTTTCAAAAATTCTCTTCGTTTTTCTTTTTTTTCCACCAAAATGTGATATCAACGACAAAGTTATGTCAAAGGTTTTGTAATTTTCCGTTTCTCCTCTATGAAGCATTAATTCTCCGATGTAAATACCATCAACTTGAGAAGAAAAAGGCTGGAAGTTCATTGACATAGCCATACACAGGAGCTTAACATACATACATATACTTCCCGGAGAATGTTGAGGAAATTCAACCGGAAAATTCTGATTTTCTATACTTTTTTAATCGGTCAATTCAAAATATTATGCTTTGTTTGCCAAGTACAGCTATTATATGTAAAGGAGATGAGAGGAGATTATAAATCTCAATTTTGATGAGTGACCTCGTCGAAATGGATATCCGGTCTGTCCGTGAACTTCCTGAAAACTTTCTCACATTAATTAACTAAGACGGTGACTAATTAAATTTTTGACATAATAAAATTACAAAGTTCCGGAGTTCTGGATAGTTGAGGGCGGAAGAATAAGATCGAGGCTAAAAATGACTTGAGAGCGCGAGGAGTTACATAGATAAAAAAACTCATAAACTTTCATATCTAAAAAAAACAAGTATTATGAAGCGTTAAAAATAATTTTAAAAAAGAATTTTTCTGGTGAAAGATAAGCGTGCCTCCAAATTCGTACTTTCTTTAGTCTCACTACGAATTGCCGGGGAACGACAATGGATCACCGTAGTGTTTTTTTATTGCTCAGTCTTGTTTGAGTGATTGCACCGTTTAAAAAAGTAGCAACATAAAAACCACCGTAATCAATTGCCATTTCACAGCACTTCGTGGTGAGACTAGAGAAAGTATAAAATTGGCGGCCGCTTATGTTTCATAAAAAAAAACTTTTTTTCTTGAAAGCTCTTATAGCTTTTGAAAGGCTTCCATTACCTGATAGTGCATTTTAACCGGAGGTAATTGATTTAAAACTTTTATTGTTATAATTCTTAGTAAAACTGAGCAAAAAAACTGGTTTGTTTGATTTTCATTTCGTTTAAAAATTGCAAGCTAATTATATCGGAAGTGAAGTACGACTTACAAAGTGCATTGATCAAGCCTTGGGCAAACTTTGTGAGTAGCACCCTCTAGCTCGACGACTGTGATGTGGTTGCTACCCACCTTCAGCAGAGCAGCGGGCACATACAATGTGTACTGAAAATTCAATTAAATTTTCCTTCCAATCGAAACAAACTCAACTAAATCTGAAAAAAATTCGATATGTTAGTTATCAAAGACTCTTAAACTTTTTTCGTTTTTTAAACTCTTATTGAATTTCCAGTAATCGTAATTCTTCAAGTTGACCTTTAGATCGAATCATATTCCGAATGTATGCTCGTTTAATTGAAAACTGACTAGATAAGAAATGTAGCATTCAAAAAATACATATAATTGTTCGATTTGAACATGGTTCTCTTAAGGAAATCGTGTGAATGGGGCGCTTCAGAGCAGACGCGTCGCGGCTGTGACATGTGTTGAAAAGTAGCGAAGGTAATTCCCATTCTATACTGTCAGGAAAAATCCTCCACGCAATGGAAAAGGTTTTTATTAAAGTAAAGACGCTTGGCGGACTTATCAAAGCTAGGATACAACTGTAGATAGGGCCGAGAAAAGAACTCATAGCCACACTGAAGACGCTTACAAGCCAATGTCTTAATCATTCGCCTCTTCGAGCTCACAGGGCTTCTGAGAAAGCAAGGCTTGAATTTGCTAGACAACTAGACCTGGACCCGCCGCTTCCTTGTCCCGATGTCTGCTTGTGGTAGATAAATTGGCTAGGGTTGAGAGCAGTTTCTGTTTTAAACGCAGCGTTCAGTTGGCGACGAAAACTTCAACGGCAAAAAAAGGGTTCGGAAGGTTTATCACTATGATTGAGCAGGCGGGGAAAAATGAGAGCCCTCAAGCACACAAAGAATCCTTCATTAAATGATTTTCAGGAAAAATGTGTTACTTGGTGGAAAAAATTCTAGCAGGAAAGAGAAGCTTTTTGTGGAAGCGAAATTTGGGGCCCCGAATCGGATGTTGGAGGCAAAAGCCTTGTTTTGGAGCAATGTGAGCGAGAAACAAGACGGTACTTTGGATGTCAATGTTAAAGTGGAGACAGCAAATAACGACCGAATGAGCGGAGGAAGGGAAACCTTCTTCCACCAGAGTACAGGCTATCTGGGCCAGCCAGTTTGGAGTTTGAACGGTATTTGTGTGACCGTCAGACCGGATTCTCCAGTGTTTGCTTCTAACGAGACGTCCGTATCTAAAGAGACGCCTTAGAAAGGAACTGATGCGTGCTTGTCAGGTCGCTGGTTAGAGGGCATTAATACTCATTCTCTTCAAGTGGCGGTCGTCACTGCCTTTGTGAAGGAAAGTGTCACACTGAAAAAGGTTTAGCCGAGAGAAATATGAACGTCGGTAGGAGGTTAATTGGATTAAAGAGGAGGTTCAGAGGAACCTCAAGGAAGGAGTTCTTTATTGGATTAAAGAGGAGGTTCAGAGGAACCTCAAGGAGGGAGTTCTTTAATGGATTAAAGAGGAGGTTCAGAGGAACCTCAAGGAGGGAGTTCTTTATTGGATTAAAGAGGAGGTTCAGAGGAACCTCAAGGAGGGAGTTCTTTATTGGATTAAAGAGGAGGTTCAGAGGAACCTCAAGGAGGGAGTTCTTTATTGGATTAAAGAGGAGGTTCAGAGGAACCTCAAGGAGGGAGTTCTTTATTGGATTAAAGAGGAGGTTCAGAGGAACCTCAAGGAGGGAGTTCTTTATTGGATTAAAGAGGAGGTTCAGAGGAACCTCAAGGAGGGAGTTCTTTATTGGATTAAAGAGGAGGTTCAGAGGAACCTCAAGGAGGGAGTTCTTTATTGGATTAAAGAGGAGGTTCAGAGGAACCTCAAGGAGGGAGTTCTTTATTGGATTAAAGAGGAGGTTCAGAGGAACCTCAAGGAGGGAGTTCTTTATTGGATTAAAGAGGAGGTTCAGAGGAACCTCAAGGAGGGAGTTCTTTATTGGATTAAAGAGGAGGTTCAGAGGAACCTCAAGGAGGGAGTTCTTTATTGGATTAAAGAGGAGGTTCAGAGGAACCTCAAGGAGGGAGTTCTTTATTGGATTAAAGAGGAGGTTCAGAGGAACCTCAAGGAGGGAGTTCTTTATTGGATTAAAGATGAGGTTCAGAGGAATCTCAAGGAGGGAGTTCTTTATTGGATTAAAGAGGAGGTTCAGAGGAACCTCAAGGAGGGAGTTCTTTATTGGATTAAAGAGGAGGTTCAGAGGAACCTCAAGGAGGGAGTTCTTTATTGGATTAAAGAGGAGGTTCAGAGGAACCTCAAGGAGGGAGTTCTTTATTGGATTAAAGAGGAGGTTCAGAGGAACCTCAAGGAGAAAGTTCTTTATTGGATTAAAGAGGAGGTTCAGAGGAACCTCAAGGAGGGAGTTCTTTATTGGATTAAAGAGGAGGTTCAGAGGAACCTCAAGGAGGGAGTTCTTTATTGGATTAAAGAGGAGGTTCAGAGGAACCTCAAGGAGGGAGTTCTTTATTGGATTAAAGAGGAGGTTCAGAGGAACCTCAAGGAGGGAGTTCTTTATTGGATTAAAGAGGAGGTTCAGAGGAACCTCAAGGAGGGAGTTCTTTATTGGATTAAAGAGGAGGTTCAGAGGAACCTCAAGGAGGGAGTTCTTTATTGGATTAAAGAGGAGGTTCAGAGGAACCTCAAGGAGGGAGTTCTTTATTGGATTAAAGAGGAGGTTCAGAGGAACCTCAAGGAGGGAGTTCTTTATTGGATTAAAGAGGAGGTTCAGAGGAACCTCAAGGAGGGAGTTCTTTATTGGATTAAAGAGGAGGTTCAGAGGAACCTCAAGGAGGGAGTTCTTTATTGGATTAAAGAGGAGGTTCAGAGGAACCTCAAGGAGGGAGTTCTTTATTGGATTAAAGAGGAGGTTCAGAGGAACCTCAAGGAGGGAGTTCTTTATTGGATTAGAGAGGAGGTTCAGAGGAACCTCAAGGAGGGAGTTCTTTATTGGATTAAAGAGGAGGTTCAGAGGAACCTCAAGGAGGGAGTTCTTTATTGGATTAAAGAGGAGGTTCAGAGGAACCTCAAGGAGGGAGTTCTTTATTGGATTAAAGAGGAGGTTCAGAGGAACCTCAAGGAGGGAGTTCTTTATTGGATTAAAGAGGAGGTTCAGAGGAACCTCAAGGAGGGAGTTCTTTATTGGATTAAAGAGGAGGTTCAGAGGAACCTCAAGGAGGGAGTTCTTTATTGGATTAAAGAGGAGGTTCAGAGGAACCTCAAGGAGGGAGTTCTTTATTGGATTAAAGAGGAGGTTCAGAGGAACCTCAAGGAGGGAGTTCTTTATTGGATTAAAGAGGAGGTTCAGAGGAACCTCAAGGAGGGAGTTCTTTATTGGATTAAAGAGGAGGTTCAGAGGAACCTCAAGGAGGGAGTTCTTTATTGGATTAAAGAGGAGGTTCAGAGGAACCTCAAGGAGGGAGTTCTTTATTGGATTAAAGAGGAGGTTCAGAGGAACCTCAAGGAGGGAGTTCTTTATTGGATTAAAGAGGAGGTTCAGAGGAACCTCAAGGAGGGAGTTCTTTATTGGATTAAAGAGGAGGTTCAGAGGAACCTCAAGGAGGGAGTTCTTTATTGGATTAAAGAGGAGGTTCAGAGGAACCTCAAGGAGGGAGTTCTTTATTGGATTAAAGAGGAGGTTCAGAGGAACCTCAAGGAGGGAGTTCTTTATTGGATTAAAGAGGAGGTTCAGAGGAACCTCAAGGAGGGAGTTCTTTATTGGATTAAAGAGGAGGTTCAGAGGAACCTCAAGGAGGGAGTTCTTTATTGGATTAAAGAGGAGGTTCAGAGGAACCTCAAGGAGGGAGTTCTTTATTGGATTAAAGAGGAGGTTCAGAGGAACCTCAAGGAGGGAGTTCTTTATTGGATTAAAGAGGAGGTTCAGAGGAACCTCAAGGAGGGAGTTCTTTATTGGATTAAAGAGGAGGTTCAGAGGAACCTCAAGGAGGGAGTTCTTTATTGGATTAAAGAGGAGGTTCAGAGGAACCTCAAGGAGGGAGTTCTTTATTGGATTAAAGAGGAGGTTCAGAGGAACCTCAAGGAGGGAGTTCTTTATTGGATTAAAGAGGAGGTTCAGAGGAACCTCAAGGAGGGAGTTCTTTATTGGATTAAAGAGGAGGTTCAGAGGAACCTCAAGGAGGGAGTTCTTTATTGGATTAAAGAGGAGGTTCAGAGGAACCTCAAGGAGGGAGTTCTTTATTGGATTAAAGAGGAGGTTCAGAGGAACCTCAAGGAGGGTGTTCTTTATTGGATTAAAGAGGAGGTTCAGAGGAACCTCAAGGAGGGTGTTCTTTATTGGATTAAAGAGGAGGTTCAGAGGAACCTCAAGGAGGGAGTTCTTTATTCGAATGATAGGGTCGCGTAACTCAATAAAAAGTGTAATGTTTAAAAATATTCAGGTTTTGTGATTTTATGCTCATTATTCCGATATCGATGAAGCTAGTGTGTTACGAAATGATGCGTATTCATTTTTTAAGAGTTATGTTCATGTTGTTGTTATTTTTTCATTAAGTTACAGGTTTTAAGGTTAAATGTATAAAATGTGCATTATATTGTGTGCGTGTCTAGCTCAGTGGGAAAGAGCATCGCCCGGAAAGCGAAGGTTCCCGTCACACCACACGATTCTTGCACAAGTTTATGCAAACAGTCAGCTTCTCTGCTCGGTATAAAAATCCGTTGCTTGAAATCAACGAAGAGTACTGTATACTCTTATTTACAAATAATTATAAACGGTTTCAGTGATTAAAGTCAGGTAAGTGATAGTATATCATTGTATGTTTAGAATTCCCTGATTAACTTTAACGTACATATGTCTTAACTCATATTTTAGCCTGTATCGTGTGTGATTTTAGTAGTTAGCATATCAGTAATTGTATTAATTTAAAGTTACGACTTCAACCACTTCAACAACATATCATGAAAGAGAAGTAGAAACTTTATTGAAAGGTATGTAAAAAAAATTTTTAGTGAAAAGTAAGAAAACTGCACTTTATGTTAAAAATTTGATAAACGCTTATTTTTAAGAATAAGACAGAAGTCTGTTTCAACCCTTATTCATGCAGACATATGTGCTGTCTAAGAGGGGCTCATCAGTGAGTGCCCCTTATTCAGACAGACATCTGTGCTCTCTAAGAGGAGCTCATCAGTGAGTGCCCCTTATTCAGACAGACATCTGTGCTCTCTAAGAGTGGCTCATCAGTGAGTGCCCCTTATTCAGACAGACATCTGTGCTCTCTAAGAGTGGCTCATCAGTGAGTGCCCCTTATTCAGACAGACATCTGTGCTCTCTAAGAGGAGCTCATCAGTGAGTGCCCCTTATTCAGACAGACATCTGTGCTCTCTAAGAGTGGCTCATCAGTGAGTGCCCCTTATTCAGAGAGGCATCTGTGCTTTTTAAGAGGGGCTCATCAGTGGGTGTCCCTTATTCAGACCGACATCTGTGCTCTCTAAGAGGGGCTCATCAGTGAGTGCCCAGAGAGTACAGTTAGAGTAAATAAAAGTTAATACATATTATAATGATTAAGTAAGTTAATAACTATGAAATTTTTATAAGTTCTGGTGTAGACCAGGTTGTGTAGAGTGAAGAGTGAAGAGAAGAAACGTCGGACCACTGCCTCTCTTCATGAAGATGTGGAGAAATGATGTAATCCCCAGATAGTCAACCTTATATGTATTTTTCCCATGACTACCCTAGTCAGCTGCCACTGACTCTCCTGAAGATTTTCATAACTTCTGTAGTCACGTGCTTCTGTCTTCTGCTAACTTTTTTGCCAGACTGACCTGTGGCCCTTGACTGCTCCAATAGCGTCCAAGATTGTGTCCATTCAGCTCGACATGACCCTTTCCCCATCCTCTCATGTTCACATATGTGTCACTTGTGTAAAAGATGTCGAACCAGCCGTAGAAGATACCAAAGGGAAGACTGCTCGAGTTTCCCGTCAAGAAGTTCTCAATCAGACAGCTTGTAAAAGAAAGTTTTTATGTTTACTGATTTTTAGCAAAAGTTGAGATAATGAGATAATAATCTTTAGTGAACAATCATGATGTCAACGCGAAATATATGGGATTTTCGTCTGATAAAACTTTCCCATTATCATTTTTAGCCGTCAAGCATTCCTGTTATAATTGTTTGATGATCAAGCTATGAATCTTTTGTTTAGTCTGAGTTTCCAACGAATTAGTAAAAAAAAAAACAAGTTGAGAATAGTGGTTTTCATATACATAATAGATGGAAGGACAACACAACTTTTGGTCTGTGCTTTAAATGTATACTTGAGAGACTACTTAAGAGACCGTGTTGTTCGAATGGTTCCGCATCGACTCGAGAGGCATCGATAGCTTGCATTGAATCCAGTTCTGCAGGAGATCACCGTCAAGTCGAACATCCGACAAGATTCCCTCAAAATTATCGTTTTTATCACTCAATTCTTTTTTAAACATGAAATTTGCATAAGGTTGCTCAAGATGTAATGCACTTGCATCGCGTTCCAAAGACTGAGAGAAGAGACGGATGTGTTTGATTCGCCGCAAAATATTCCATGTCAAAGAGAAATCACATTTCCAAATTCTGTCAAAGCGAGCTGAGCTGTGGATAGGGGGGGGTTCAAAATCAAACACTCGTTCACGTCAATCAGCTACAAATTGATTATTGAAAATCTTACAAGAAGACTACTATTCGCGATCCCAACCCCAAAATGAAAGTTCATCAAATGATAGGATGCGAAAAAAGGACTTCTGCCCACTCGATCATTCAAGCGGTTTAAAACGCTTTTTTTGAGAATTGTCGTTTAAAAAACTTTTTTTTTTAGAATAATCGTTAAAAAAAACAGCTAACGGGCTCTTTTGTAACTTGATGGTATTTGATTCAGTGACTTAAAAAGCAGCTTGGTTTATTGGTAAACCTGTAAATAACACGTTCGCAGAATGAGGTTCGGATTTGATGATTGCAGTTTTTTTCCGCTGTTTTGAATGCACCAACTTTTTTGATTTTTGACTTCTTTCTAAGATTATGAGTTAATAAAAGAAGACAAAAACTTTTCACAAAATTTTCTTTCGAGTTTTTTTAAAAATCGATATCACAAGTATACAAATTCCATTTGTGAGATAAATACACTCAAGAAAAGAACAATTTATTTCAAGGTTTTCATTCTGGATATAATTCGACTATAGTATATTTCACAACATGTGTTCCCTACTAATACTATGGATCAAAAATGCGCCTCTGATACAAGTAATAACATTCCAGTGATTTGATGTTGTTATTCTTAAAGTTATCTGTGTTTCCAATGTTTTGTGGTTTATACATCCCATTGAGAAAATGAAGAATTTGAACCTTGATGTAATTATTTAATCTATATTCTACTTCGAGCATGTTATGTTGAATCAAATAAAGACTCTCGAAGGATTTGAAAACTAAAAATCGTTTAATAACATTTTCCCCATCATTTTCCATAGCAAATTGTATGTATATGTAATATGGTATTGCTTGTCAAAAAATTTTTTGAAAAAGGATTTTGAAATGATGATATCTATAACATACAAAAATACAAGAACAAAAATCCAATTATCAAATACGAACCTTCATTCTGCGAACGTATATTCTGCACTCTTACAATTATACCACGCTGCCTCTTAATTCAATGAATCAAGTACCATCAAGTTCCAACAGAGTGCGTTAGCTGTTTTCGATGATTTTTGATCACTTTCAATTAATTGTGTACTGAACCATTTGAATGATCGATTGAGCAGAAGTCTTTTTAACTCACATCTTATCACTTGATGATCTTTCCTTCCTGAAAGCTCTAATCGTAGCGTTTGGGATCGCGATTAGTAGTCTCCTTGTTAGTCGAAAACATTTTTTTATCAAGAAATCTCTGTTTCGTAACCTATATATCATAAATAAAACTGCATCTTTACTTTGGCTCGCCAAAGTTTCCTAGATTGGTTTCAAAATCAATAGAACCTGGTTATCACTAATGCACGCAACTCACGCCATTCATGCCACTCACGCCATCAATCACGCCATACACGCCAGTTCATTACTTATGCATGCAACTGCGCGGGGAAATTCTTAACTTCACCCCATGCACTTTATTTGAAATTTAAAAAAAAGTATTGCATGTTTTTTTTCTGCTTAGGATTAGGCAAAAGTTTACGCTAACGAGGCCGTACGGCTTAGGTTAACAAGAGATATGCATGAGTGGCGTAAGTGGCGTGCTTTAGTAATGGCCTAGTTCCTCGTGGTCTGCATGATATCTTGTGAGTTGAGTTACCTAAATAAATAAATAGAATTGTAAAAGCTAAGAGTTTTAAACTCTAAAAGATATCTGAGATGATATTCGTGATAACTTGAACACTATATGCTTGCCTTATAGTCATTGATGGTTTGATACGTTTGTCGTCCCTGATTCTCAACTAGAATTTCCAGTCGAGATCCCGGTTCACACGAATTCTTGTCGAGGATTACGGTATCAATTATCTTCTCATAAAATCGCTTCACGAATGTACCCTTAAATTGTGAAATTAACCAACCAAAAGCGAGAAGGTTTTTAGAATCAACTCTAGAGTAATTAGAGTACGAGTTTTTTTTATGATGTTACACAAAGCACTAGGAAACTATAAAATGATTATTAACTCACAATCGTAAAACTCTATGAAACGGAAAACTCTATGAATTTTTTTTTAATGTGGCTGATTTATAACTTAGAGCGTAATGCCAACTCGAGAGTTTTGCACAAAAAAAACTTGGTTTTTTTTGCTGATTCGTATCATAGAATGCGGAGAATTTCGGTTAAGTTTTCAGGAATAGCAGAAAAAGGAAATAGAAATTTGTTCACTTTCTCTTATTTTAAAAATTTAAAAGCTTTACCTACTCGATAAACGAAAATCTACCTGTCTTTTCTCATTCATGAAAACATAGCCAAAGTCTTTTATAATGGGAATTTTCAGCTTTTGGCCGCATTTCTCAAGGCGCTGAAAATAGAAATAGTTTATAAAACATTCGAGTCACCCGAAAAAAACGATCAGTTAAAACCGTGTTGGGGGGGGGGCGCAAACTGATAATAATAAAAATCGGTTCGGCATTAGATTGGTAAGGTGCTTGCTGGTAATGAGAGAGATGTCTGGGATCGACCGCACCGCGTCCTCTAACTTTTTTGCATGTGACAGTTTAATTATATTAGTTGTTCTAATATCAGTAACTTTTTCAAAATAATTCTGAAGACTTGTTAAACGGCATTTTCGAACCACTTCTAAAAAAAACAATTTTTATGAAAAATTTCAGTTTCTAGATAAAAAAAATTGTCAAACTTGTTAACAAGTTGAAGACTATACACCCTATACCTCTTTATAAACCTATGAAATAGAGCAAAGTAGAAGCTTTGTGTTCGAACCGTGTAATAGAGAACATATCCGAAATCCTGGCCGATCTCTTCAAACGAAAGCGGGTTTTTAGAGTTATTGCATGAAACTCTACAACAGGAATATTCTCAATATGTCTGGTAAAGTTAGGGCTAATAACTGCTAAAATCATAACTATTCATCGATGTGATGGACTATGCTCATTCTGTTTTCTGTGTTTTATTGACCGAATCCGACCCAGCTAGAACGGATCTGACTCATCTGAATTAAAACTAATTCAGCTAGACTAGATGTGTCCCAGGCAAACAAGAAATGATCAGCTGAACTACATAGGTCTGACCCAGCTCAGAGCGAAAACGCGGCTCCATGACAATCCACTCCCAGACAATGCACTCCCGAAAATTCACTACCGAAAATTCACCACGGCATTTTTTTATCACCTGACACCAACCAATGCACTTTTGTAAAAAATAGAAAACAATGACAATTCTCCGCAAAAAAAAAATTACGGTCTCATCTTTCCTATCCGAAATGGAGAAAAAGTCGTTCGATAGAATGGCGCTGCAATTTTCACATCGATAACGAAGTGTTTAAAAGTTAAAATTTGAACATGAACTCACTTGCGAAGCTGTGATAGTGGTCGAAGCTGCATTTTTACTGACGGGTATGCTTTTGAACTGGAAAAAATTATATTATATAACATTTATCTGTATTATGATTCAGTTTTAAATTTATCAGAACGTATAGTCCGGTTTTGTTTATTTATTTGTAGACAAATGGATATTTATCGATATTTGTGTAACCAGAACTACTACTTTCGGCTAATAACTAGTGTTCAAACTTTCCCGGATACCCTAACAACTGATAACGGTCTTTCAGAACTTTCTCACAAAAAAACATCATTTCATTTTCTTAACGACATAATTACTCTATACGATTCGCTACTTTCAAGATGGAACACGGCTTTTGCAGATAACAGAAACCTATGTATAAGCGACATCGCGATCATCAATTCTTCAATATTTTACAATTATACAAAGACCGAGTTTTTAGAGCGATAGTGTTTCGGAAACCTTTTTGTTTTGCTCTATGTTTGCCTCTAATGCGAGAGACAAAATCGGACAATCTGAAGGCGTCTATATTTTGGTGATATAGCGGGCTCAAAGAAAAAGGCTTTCATAGAGGCCTCTGTGGTCACTCTTGGAAGTGGCAATAGCATAAACATAATACGATCTTCTAAGTAACAAATGGTTGCTAGAAGGAAAAAGTCCGAACGCGAAATTCTAAATTGTGCAGGTTAGTAGCGTAGTAGTTTGATGGATCTAAAGTTCGACCCCACTCGGACAGATGCACCCAAATCAAGTAAATCGAGTGGGTATTACAGGATTAGAGCACTTATTTGCCTAACCACGACTAGTTGTGCTGTTAAAATTGGCTTACTGTATTTTGCAGTAAATTTTTGGAGTACTTAAATGAAAAGTTTGAAAAGGTTTTTGTAGTTTTTGACAGGTTGAGAACGCAAACTACCGTATTTAATTTTCACTTTCCCGGCTATTCGGGGTGAGAGAATTTAGCGTACAAATTTTCTGCTCTTACAATGTTGCTTTCATAGTTAATATGAAAGTTCCAACGTAGAGAATGTTGCTCTATTTTTCCAGTTCTAACGCTCCATTACTTGATCCACGGCTGCTGTACGAACTAGCACTGACACAAGGCGCAGTTAGTGCTTCTACCAGTTTAGCTTTCAATCTCTTTTCAAGAGAGCACTAACTCACTGCAAAGCTAAATATTTTAAAAATCGACTCGACGCAAACTTGAAGGAAATGAACACATAATTCTGTTAAACGGACAGAATCGGTCGGGGAGGAGAAGTTGGAGCACTTGACCAATCTGGCAAAGATTTGATCCAGTTCCGGATGGCGTAAAAGGCTGGAGTGTAGTTGCCGGATTCCGTTATAGGTGCAGTATAGTCGTAGGATGTAATAACCTGTTTGGAAGCTGATTTGAATGACTAGCCGTAGAATACATGGATTACCCAGGTGGTTTCATTAATTTATTCATTAACAACCTGTGCGTACTTGAACGAATATGTGGACGGTTAAACTATAAATGAAGTTTAATCTGAAAAGTTGAAACTTCACTTCTCATGAAGTATTATGATCAATGTGAGCAAAAACACAGTATTTCAAAAAAGTCTTTGTTTCATTCATTCGAACATTTTTTTTTGGAAATACAATGCAAATATTGATCTAACATTGTAATTTCGATATGTATGCGTCTATCTAATAAAGAATTTTTTTTTAAACTTGAAAACAAATGCGGAGTTTTTTAATTTCAAAATTCACAGTCATTTATAATGAATACCCGTGCTTTTTTGCGTAATCGCTGTTATTAGTTGAACGATTTTATGTACTGTGCACTCGTTATAATACAAGTACTTTCGCAGAAAAAGTTTTGCACTAACGGGTGCACTTTCCTCAGCTCCATTCCAGAATCCGAAATAAGTGCCGCCGTGAATCATGTAGACGTTTATAGAAGCACCCAACTCGTACATCGTTTTCAACGATTCTATCGTGTTATTGAAAGAGGAAAGGTTCTAAAAAATCTTCACGAACAAAGCGACCAGAAAGTTTTGAGTTGAACCAATTATCAAAAAAATTAGTTTACCCATTCAAGAATACTTGCAAAAGCCCAACGAGAAAAAAAATTGGATTGTAGGGCTCCTATTCTCGCTTGAACATTTAAAAGGTACCAGTGATATGGAAAACGGTTCGTAGGATAGTGAAGAGGCAAGTTATAGAAGTAAAAAAAACTTTAATTCAAAAGGTAATAGTGAGATAATCAACAGTGGTAGGTCGGACAAAGAATGAGGTTTGGAGCGTGGGGGATGCTGAGAAAATCACCTTTTTTTCTGATCACTTACTCATGTTTAGGATTAGTTTGTACGTAACATACTTGTTTGAGGTGAGCGATAATGCAACTATGGTAACGTTTGGATCATCGGTACTCTGGCGGCAAATATTTTCTTTGAATAACAGAGGTTACCTACGGAAATGGGATCAAACAATCCGTGCGTTATAGTCAACTTAACTGATCGTGGAAGAGCATGTATGGACAAACCTGTGTTTTCTGCCCCCACAAGACGAACCAGCCCGGATAGAACTCAGAATTGACTAGTGGCCCTGTCAGATATTCGGTCATTCGTTTATGAAATCACGCTCCATCACTGATTCTGATTTTAGTCCGATGTTCAAGAGTTCAGTGTTGAAAAACATTGGTTTCGAAAAAGGGTTAACTTATGCTTTTTTGATGTTTTCGAATTTGTTTTATTCTATGGGGGGTTATAGTTATAGCCACCCCCCTATAGCTAAGCTACTCGATTTTATTTGCAAAAAACTGTTTTTTTGGGAAGATAAACAAGTTTTTTTCCACGAAAACTTGAATGCTATGGTCTAATTTTTGATTAGGTGTAATGTCTTAATGATTTTTTTCGATTTCTCATAGCGAATTACGTGAATTTTTCGCCATAGGATTCCGTTCTCATAAGAAAAACTATGTTTTTGTGATCCTGCAGAAAATTTTTGAAACCTTTGCCTTGCGGTAAGTATTTTTTCAGTAGATCAAAGTTTTTTCTGATGTTCTTTGCATTCGTTGGTCCAAAGTCGACGGTGGTAAGAGTTTCTTTAACGCTTCCACAGTGCAGCGACCGATTAGAGGGCGGGTTCGCTAAAAGCAACTGCTCCATTCTTTGATTTTACATTCTCAGAGGAAAAATCCGCAGGAATCATTAGCTAGCATGAGAAGTATCACACAAGGCTCTCTTCCAAATGTAATACCAAAAACACTTTCGCTTTGTGACCAGCATATGTCATCAGGGTTTGAAGAAGCTGGTGAAACGGAAAGAAATGATTATGAGCATGAATTTTGTGAAAAAAATTGTTTTATTTAGTGGAAAGATAAACCTTATTTTAGATCAGGGGGAGATTGTAAAGATTAGGAATCAAAATTTTATTTCTTGAGAAAAAAATCTACCCTAACCTTCACTTCTCTCAATTTCATGAAAAAATCTAATTCATAAACCGATGGAAGTGTGTTGTTCTAACCACATGTTCTCACTAAAGCTTTTATATAAAGAGAAGAGAAAACTGGTTTCAGATCAGGGGAAGATCGTGAAGAATAGGAATCAAAACTTTATTTCTTGAGAAAAAAATGTACCCAAACTTCCACTTCGCTCAATTTCATGAAAAAATCTAATTCATTAACCGATGGAAGTGTGTTATTCTAACCACATGTTCTCACTAACGCTTTTTTTCAGTGGGAAGAGGAAACACGTTTTAGATGAGGGGTATCGTGAAGATTAGAAATCAAAACTTTTTTCTTGAGAAAAAAAAATGTACCCAAACTTCCACTTCGCTCAATTTCATGTAAAAAACCTATTTCATTAACCGACGGAGCTAATCTTTTTTTACAGCTAGTTCTTTCTCGGACCGCGATCCAATGCGTAACTTTTCAAATTCCGAGGATACCTTTTTTTTCAAACAAAGGTCACAGACTTTAAACGTTTTACCTGAGCATTTGTTAGTTTTTCAAACCATCGTGAAAACTTCATTTTAAGCAGGAATCGGGCTTCTTGATGGCTAACCCTCTGTATGAATAACTTTTTATTAGGACAATAAGTTTACTAGTATTCATAGACGCGTATTCTGAAACACATCACCACTTCTATTCACAAATTGATCGCAAATCCCTTAAAATTAACTCATTGAAAGATTCAGAAAAGAAAAGCTTATTTTCAGTGATGTCGTCACAATTTTTCACACTTACAGAACATGATCACAATCGTCTTCCACACCAAATGCTCCTTCAAATCTCTCTGGAATGTTATTCACTTACTGGTATAAATAACTGTCTGCACTCCGAGCAGTTTTTTTGTCTCGTCTCTCAGCCAGTTCGTGTAGTGATGATCGCACGCGTCATATGTTCTGGGATCGGCAGTTTTGAATTTTTTGGTTCAGATTTTTCTCTTAAATTTTTTTTCTATTCTAAGATGTTTGAAACGCATGAATCCGAGCAAAAACGGGAATAAGAATCTATGAAACTCACCCGTATTCATTTTCAATCTGTATCATCAAAACTGGACCTCCGTTGTGTCGTAAAAGCGGCCGAACCTGTGAAGGAATGCGTTTTGACAGGTTGAGTGCAGATTATATCCTTTTTCTCTATCGAACAACTTCAAGATGTAAAAAATCACAGACGCAAGTAATTAAGAAAACTTTTTTTATTTATTTATTTGTACGTTTTTACGACTATGAGCATGTATGAGCATCTTCAATGTAAATGTTCTAGAATTTTTTTTTGTGACTGATGGTTTGAAATGCTTAACTTGCCTTTTTGAACACATTGTAGTTTGCTATTTAACGTAGGGTTTTAGCAGTTTTGGATTACGAACTTTATCATTTTAACGGTTTTTGAAGACTTGACGTGTTTTTTTTGGATCATACTTCTTCTCTTGAGTTTGCTTTTAATTTGTACATTATCTATGTAATTGACCGACCTTTTCAGCAAGAGCCGCATACCACGAGGCGAAGGCTTTCGTGAACCTCAAGTAACTTCTTTAAGTTTTTTTGTGAACAAAAATGGTTAAATGAGTTATGCTTTATTATGATAAGAAAGCTATGTTCAATTGCACATTTCTGATTGACATTTCAACACTCTGAGCCGGAGTTATTCAAAAGTTCTTATTTCTTCACATCAAGAAGTTCATCAACTTATAGATAAAACATGTCAAAAAAACCATCAGTGCATTAAAAAGGTTATTAGCGGGGGAATCACCCGAGCGTTTTTTCATTACCTGAAAAGAGAAAAGTATTCAACAAATTTATAAAGAGAATTTTCAACAACAAAAAACTAGGTGTGTGTACTAAAAAAGATCAAAGTCGGTATACACGTACGACTCCGTACAAAACAAACTTTTCTCTTTGAATTGGAGGTTAATTTACCGCGAGTGCGTTAAAAACTTTACTTTTTCAGGTGAAACGAGAACTGTTTTATGGTTAAATGCTTCTTGTGAGCACCGGCATATGGCATCTGATAAATGCATGGGAAAATATCAACTTCGAGGGATCGAACCCAGCCATCTCTCTTTCACCAACTTGTGATCTACATACATGCATAGAGTTTCTTGTAGGTAGGTATACCTCTTGTCACTGCTTCTCTGCTTCATTGTCTTCTGATCGATGAGCAGCCAATACGGCAGGCCCCCGTTCTCCCATTCAGCGCACGCATAAGGGCCTATCCGGACCAGAGAGTAAAGACCCTGGACAATGAGACATACCTTTTCACCGAATCTTTTCTGCTTTCTCTCTCATGATCTCTCTCTTTCCCTCACTAATATCGTTCCTCTCTCTCTCTCTCTCTCTCTCTCTCTCTCTCTCTCTCTCTCTCTCTCTCTCTCTCTCTCTCTCTAGTTTTTTTAAACGTTGTAAATCGTTCGACTCTTCGTTCTATTCTATCTCTTTGAAGTTCATATCTCATTCCCCTCTCTTAATCTCATAGAGGTTGGTGACCTATAAAGAACTCCTTTGAAAAGTCAATAATGTCTATTTCTCAAAATTTCCTCTTCAATCTTCAATTACCAAATGTTCCAGTGCCTTTTGTGGAGTCACTTTGGAAGAACTATTCCAAAAACACCTTCAGCCCCTTCAGAAGACTTTGTCAGACCAAGCAGCAGAGATATCCTATCTACGTCAAACGCTGACCCAAGTTCAGAATAGCGTATCTCCAGTCTCTCTCCGTCCACATATATACTCAGCAGTCGTTGAGTGTACTATCAGAGACAAGGAAATGCTGATGAGAAAGTCTAAGCGAGCGGTCCTTCTCCGACTCCCAGAAAACGATGTCCCCGAACAAACACACAGAAGTGACCAAAGAACTATCAAGAAGATTTTCCAGCGAATCAACTCATCGGACCTCATGAGATCCTTCGAAGCTGGCAAGATCTCTGACCATCGTCACCCTGCGGATGCCCATCGACCCTCCTCTTCTACTGAGCGACAGATCAAAATTGAATTCCCCAACTCATCTGACCGAGACATGTTCATCAGGTTCTGTAAACAAGTCATAAGTGTCTCGAAAGGATGTCACCTGAGATCTGATCTTTCTCCTGCGGAACTTATCGCTGAACGCGACTGTAAACGTATCTCCCGCTCGACGCTTCTAACCCTTCCGCCAGAATGGTTGATTCCTTCTGGAGCCTGTCTTCTCTCGCCAGCACTGGAAAAACGGGAGTCCCTCTCAACTACTCAGACGACGCCGTTTCAGCCCTCGAACACCGAGGTTGTGTCTTTCGTCTCCAATCAAACCAACTCAGACCTAGTCCCAAAATCCCTTTCTCGCCCTCGTTCATCGCTTATCCCTCGTCCTCTATACTCCGATGTGTCTTCTGGTAGAACGTCTATTGTCCTCGCCAAGAAGAACGAAGCCACGACTGATTTATCAACGCTACGAAGAAGCACCCGAACCAAGACCACCAGAACGCTATCCTTTCGTGAATACGATAAGGCGACAAAAGTGAGTTCTCTTAAGTGTATGTCATTTAATGCTCGCTCGATAAAGAATAAGCTCTATGACCTTTATCGTTGAGATCCTCTTTTTTCAATATTTTGTTTGTCTGTGAGACATGGCTTTCATCGCATGACCCCGACTCAGCTCTCACCGAGGGCCTCCCGTTCTCTGTCTTTCGAGCAGATAGAAAAGATTGTGATAGAGGTGGAGGCTCTCTCCTATTGATGAACTCTAGCCTTTCTCCCGTACTCATATCCTCATTCTCACAAGGATTTATCGAATGTATCGTAACTGATATCTATCCAAGCTCAACACTCTTGTTTCCATTCCCTCATATTCGTCTTGTTTCATGCTACCGCACTCCTCAATCTTCAATCGATGATTCGAAGCAGCTTATTGACTTTCTCTCTCTACATTGTTCCCTGCCCTTTTCAACCATTTTTTGTGGCGATCTGAATCTTCCAAATATAGACTGGGAAACTATCACAGCCCCTCTGAATTGTTCTATCTCTAACTGCTACTTTCAATTCTTGTGCGATTATCATTTAACCCAGTACGTGCTCTCTCCTACACGTGGTTCCATATTCTTGATTATGTTTTTTGTACTGACAACCTCATTTCCGATTGTACTCCAATTAATCCATTTTCGACAAGCGACCATAAATCCATTTGCTTCTCAATATCAAATTTTGTATCAAACCCAAGCCCTAATCACTCTTTCATGTTTCCTGATTGGAAGAATGCTGATTGGAATATGATTAACTCAGCCATATGTTCTGTGAATTGGACTAATATCTTCTCCTCTTTAACAATAGATCAGAATGTCCAACATCTCACTAATTTTCTTGTTAACCTCATATAAAATCACGTTCCTCATCGCAAAGCGAAGAAGCCTCATCTAAAGTATCCTCGTAAGATAAGACAACTTTACAGTTACTTACAACGCTGTAAGAGACGCTCCTCTGGTTCATCTCTAACCACTAGAATTTGTAAGAAACTTCACAGAGAAGTTTTTAAGTTTGAATGTGAGCGCGAAAGTTACTTAAAATTGCCTAAAAGCTTCAAAAAGTTTTATAAGGCTTTTCCACAAAGAACTGAATCTTCTCAAACTTTCTCGTCTCTGATTGTCAATAATTTTCCTGTGACTTCTGCACCTCGAATCGCATTCTCAGAATTTCTGTTTCATGTGCCCTACCCACAGATTCTTGCTCTTTTTCGATGTTTTATGATCATATCGTATGATCATTTGATGTATGTATACAAGGTTGTTTTTCGCATGTCACCTCGAGTTAACACTTCCCCTGACTCTATACCTAACATATTCATTCGGAATTGGTGCATAGCTATTATATGAACTGGTCACTCACAATCTTTGTTTCAAAATGTTTTATCCTGTCCTTCGGACCAAAGAACTTACTCACCTCATACCACATAGAAAGCGATGTTTTACCTTCGAGCACAATTATAAATGATCTTAGCGTTTTTTTTTCAACACTTTCCTTTCCTCATCATGTCAACCAGACCATCCTCAAAGCTACAAGAATTTCTAACATTATCTTTCGCTGTTTTAAGACTTTTTCTGTTGAAGTGTTGCTCAAAGCCTACAAGACATACGTATTGCTCGAATATGGTAGTGGACTTTGGTCACCAACATCTACATATTGGGCTTGTTAATGAAATCGAGAAGATTCAAAGAAGTTATAACAGGCTTTTTTTTGCAAGAGCAGGCTTTCCATCTACTAACTATCAGTCTTGCTTGACTAAAGTATCTCCCTCTTCGCTGGAGTATAGACGTAACATTCAGGATATTTGTTTCATTCACAAAGTCATTCACCGTAACATTATTTTTGACCACTCACATCTTTTCCTAATCCAACCATCCCCAGATTTTCACAGGAACTCATACTCTTTTAGACTTACGCTACCATTTAACATGCCGAAGGATCATAACACGTGTGTTTCTCGTTGTATTAACATGTGGAACTCTTTTCCAGCATACATAGTCTCAATTGTTTCTTCATCGCAGTTTAAGAGCCGATTGCTTACTTGAGACCCTGAGTCAATTGTGCCCAGCACAAAACTTCGCCTTACATGAATCTTTATGATCTGATTTTTTTCATCGTTACCATTGTTTGCAATGTATAAAAAAAACCCTCCCACTACCCTCTCCTTGCTCAACCTTTTTTATTGAATTTTCCAACTTATTCTTTTAGTGAACTTATTCTTTTAGTGAATAGTCCGGGCGTGGCATAATGGTAGTGTGTTCAACTATTGTGCGAAGAGTCCCGAGTTCGACTCCCACCCCGGACAGATCCACCCAAACCAAGGGGTTAAGAAATGTTGGTAGTGCTCATGCACGAATCTGACTCTCCCCACTGCTGCTAATCACACTAGCAGTGATCTAGCAGGCAGCCACTGGTTCTACCAGGATAGGCGTGTCCTGCATCTCAGGGGAGCGCGTACCCTGCCGCGAGGCGGGAACATGCGCGAGGAAGATTATTATTATTCTTTTAGTGAATAAGCTCAACAATTCTCGTTTTGATTAATTTTCGAACATTTTTAGTGCCCATAAACTTCCATTGTGAAAACTTAACATCATAATTTCCTTTTCTTTTGTGATTACCTGTGTGTTAAAAACTGTAATTGAAATTTTCTCTGTGATTACCTGAATCATTATTTCAAATACTGAAAGACACTGTGCCAGTCATCCTCTGTCATGCACGTTCATACGTTACTTGAACAACTGGAATAAAAAATTGAATATCTACTTCTAAATGTCTATACTTCTCTGTTTTTTTGTTGTTCTCTCTTCAATGAAATGCTTCTCCCGTTCAAAAACATTGGCTCCATACAAAACATAAGATTCATATTTTAAAAAGTTTATCTGTAATGAAATGAAATCTGTGTGAAACAGTTTTCTCAAAAGCCTTCTTGCGCTGATGAAAGAGTTTTTCTTGATAAAATCGGTTGAAACTGGATTAAGCTTTAAGTTTGTGAGAGCACATTTGTGAATAAGTCTGTTTTAAATAATATGGTTTATGTTGAGAAGATATAAAGGTTTGTTCGTAAATAACCTTCCATGTTATGTTTGTTCAAATTTTCGAACAAAAAGCAAACCAATTTCGCGGCTAAGTTGATAAAGCGAGGAAAGTCACGCCATTCTTCGAAGTCGTATCTAAAGGAAGAAAGTGCTCATCGGAAACATTCATTGTTTATTGAATTTTAATATCTAGCCGTGATAAGACTATAACTGGGAACTAAATAGAAATTAAAAAATCCTATCTTTGACGATGAGTAAGTATGGGAACATGTTTTGTAGAAGCACACAGAGAATTCGTAAAGATTATGAGCCTTTTCTAATTTTTAATTAAAAAAAATTTTGAGCTAATGATTCTTTTCACAAACAAAAACTTTTTTTAAAGTTAGAAGTAAGATTTTCTATTTTAGCCCAAACAAGATGTATATTTTTTTGAATTAAGATTTAGTATATTAAACAAACTTCTATGATCTCAAAATTTGGTAATTCCATACAAAGAAAAAACACTTGAAAATATAAGTTTTTACACACACTTGAAAACGAATTTTTTCAAGAGTATGATTCGCTGTACTAGTTCAAATCTGTCAGCTACTACGTATTAACCAATCAAAAAAATATATATCCATTCCCGATTTTCCACAGCAGAATTTTGAATCCTCCGCCAAGAAAGCATTAAAAAACCATCAAAATAATCTGAATGTGCAATGAATGAAGCATTTTTTGCATGAGGACACTTGAAAGTACATGTTCTTCCCATTTTTTTTGTCAAAAAAATCATGCCGGGAATAATTTGTGGATAGGTCAGATTTGAAAATTGATCCTTCGCTTAAGCTTTTGAAGAACGTATTTCAAAGCGTGTCTAGTACTCAAGTGTTTTTAACTACAATATGTATCTACAGGGTGGGGCGGGGCGTCAATATAGCACGAAATGTTTTCCCCCCGAGTTTTGGTTATATGCGAATAAATCGAACTGAAATTCAAAAGTTTTATTCATATAACATACATCATAAAGTTGTGTCAATTTCATTCGATTTTGCCTCCCCGTTCTCGTACGACACCGCGTAGTCTTTCAGGGTATTTGTTGATCGCGGAACGAAGATAGCCTGGGTTGTTCCAGTACTTCTTCAGGTCTGCTTTCGAACATTCCAAGTTGTGGTAAGGAGAATCACAAACTTTGGTCCGCATGTCTCCCCAGACCGCATTGTCTAGAAGATTCAGATCGGGCAACGAGGCCGACCATTCCTCTTTCGAAATGAATGCCGGGAAAGACGCCGCGTACCACTCTTGAACTGACTTGGCCGTATGAGCAGGTGCTCCGTCCTGCTGGAATACGTAGGGACTTCCGTTGAAGTGTACATCTGCCCAAGGCTTCAGAGCATCTTGTAACCTGGCTTTGAGGTAGACATGGCGATCTACCTTGTCGTTAAGCTCAATGAAAACAAGCGGGCTCTTGCCGCTGGCACAGATGGCTCCCCAGACCACTACACGAGCTGGATGTTGAGTTCTGTTGAGGATTCTGCCACCAAAGTCTGCCAGAGTTGGTGATACAGTCAAAATGCGTGTATTTCGAGAGTTGAATGCAGCTTCAACAGTGAAGAGCTTCTCATCACTGAAGATGGTGCATACATTCATGTTCGCCTGTACGTGCCCGTGCCAACAAGGAGCGCGTATTTTTGTTTCTTGCTTCTCTATTCCACTCGGTGAGCATTGCTCTCTCTCGACATTGATAACAGGTCATCCCTAGAGCCTCGTTAACAATCCTCCTTACCGACCTCGCCGAAATTTGGATATCACGAGCCATTTTCCTCATGCTTCTTTTGGGATTTCGACGAATACGTTCTCTGACCTTCCTGATGACTCTCGACGAGGTAGCCGTGAAAGGTCGAACACTCCGGCAACGGTCTTGAGTTCCTCCAACTTATTCGAAACGTTTTATGGCTCGATATAAGATTGAGTGGTGAACTTTCAGCATGCGAGCTATGTTGGCTGGGGTGTGAAGTGTGTATTGAGAGGATTGCAGTGTGCATCGGACTGGCGGCGACCATTCTTTTCCAAGTTGACCAAACATGATGAATTTTTCCCGAACAAGAGACAGAACATTGAGGAATAAGAAATTTGCATGAAAAGGGAGTTGTATGATTTTGAGAACTGTTTAAATTGTGTGCCATTTTCGCGCTATAATTACGCTCCATCCTGTATTTAGAAATTGAAAAAATTAAACATTCGTATATTTTAAGTGGTATAACTGCTTTCATTTTGATGAAGCCGGGTGGTATAACTACTCTGTAGAAGTACTCTAAAACAGAGTAAGGTAACGCGGAATTCTGCTAACTTTCCTCTTTCAGTTTCGTGGAAGTTCCATGGAATATATAGTTGAATAGCGTTGAAACCCAGAGAGCGAACTCGCTGGAAAAGCGACTGATTCAAGATCTTAATAATCATTATGCTGGCAGCACCGAAAGATATAGAGAAAGGCATCAACAGGTATGAACTTTGAAAAGATGTCAACAGAATTTTTTCTTGATTTTTTTTTATTTATAAAAAGTTCAGATGCCTTCATCATCGTTTCGATACAGAAGAATGTTCATTTAGTCCTCTGGTTTAAGGAAAACATCATTCTTTGGTGCTGCATTTTTACGGAACAATTTGATGAAAAATTGAGTGAACCCTTTGTTGAGACAGAAATACTAAAAGGAATTAAGCGATTGCGCTTTTCTTAAAGCACTAACGCATGAATTAGTTGTAACAAGCAAGATCCTGATAAAAAAGAGACGTCAGGTTCCATTCCGCCCCATGCATCGACAAGCTTTTGTCGGTACGATATTTTTTAGATAGATACCTTCAGCCTGTCATTCCACTGAGAAGGATGAATACGGAAGTAGTGGATAGAGCCCGAGATATACCGGAAGGGCTCGCCATCCAACAAGAAAGTCCCCTTCGCGTAGTCAACTTCGAATGAGGGCTTTTTGCTTCAACAAATAATGTGTCTAGAGCGATGTGGAAATTCCCCAACTTGTCAGGAAATTTTTATCAAAAGAAGAAAAATTTTTAACAAAAAAGTTATCATTTATATACATATGAGAGTAGAGAAATTCAAATACAATAATATTTTCTAGAGAGTCTAGAAGTCCTTTTACAGAAGGAGAAAAAGTTAGGTTTCAGGAGAAAAAACCGAAGTTTGAAAAGAAAATTTGAGTGGAAATGTTTTGCACAGTTCAAAAAAATATTTCACAAGTTAACCACTGCAAAAACTTGATTGAAACTTATCCAGTACATGTTTATTCACTATTGAACATGTAATGAGAACCTGAAATTTCAGAGCTTTATTGAATAATAAACAGGTCCTACGCAAAAACTTGCCTCTCCTCTACTATGTTGTCCTCAACAGTTGAGAAGGCTTGGCTAGCCAAGCAAGCGATGAACAGAACCCAAGTCACTAACGTCCAGGGCATTTCCCTGAAATCTAATCATGTTCACATTGCAAAAAAAAAAACAAACCATGATAACATTTTCTGAAGGCTCCGAAATTTTGATAGGGTTTTCTTGATATCAACAAGTTTTAGAAAAGCAGAAATTTTCTGGACTGCAATTGTTCAGCAAACAGCTGTTTCTCTTTCTGTTTCTCCCCTTCACTCATTCACTCGTTATCTCTTTCTCCCTTTTTATACGTTCCTCTCTATCTTTTGCGCTCTCATTGTCTTTTTAACCTCTTTATCTATTTTCCTCTCGTCATCACTTGCTATTTCTCTCTCTCTCTCTCTCTCTCTCTCTCTCTCTCTCTCTCTCTCTCTCTCTCTCTCTCTCTCTCTTTTCCTCTCTCGCTTTCTCTCTTTCACTCTGCTGTTTTGTAGGCTGATAAGACGTTCCTTGTTTTTCTTCTCGCAAATGCGTTCTGACAATTTCTTTCGGTTCAGTTGATCACTTTATCATACCACTACTTTTACTCATTACATGAGTAAAAGCTACTGAGAAGTCCTTGCCGAAGGAGGGGATTTTTCGCTTTGTGTTCAGCTATTCTATGATTTTTTCGAACTCTTTCCAAAAAAAAGAAGCTAATTTTTTTTAAAGTTTGGTTTGACCGAAGTTTTGAAAAAAGACAAGTTAACTAACAAATTTGTTTTTTCCTAGAACATTCGCTAACTGGGACCCGACTTGTGGTACTCGAATTCCAAAATTGTTTTTTTTTTTTTGGAAAAGTTGGGATGGTTTTTTTTTGTTTTCAATTTTTCCGATTTTCCGATATTTTCACATAATTCGAAAAAAAATTTATCGGATTTTTTTTGAGTAGTTCTAATTCGTTTTTAGTAATGAATTGGGACATTATTCTGAAAAAGGATAGTTTGAACACTATTCATCAACACAATACACATTTATTACGTTTGCTCCATTCTTTTCAATGCTTTTCTCACTCGTTCGAAAACAATTATTATTTTCGTAGCGCAATTGGACTGTTGGTGAAGAGTAAGTGAGTGCGAGTGTGAGGAGCCTTTTCCTAATTCAAAGGAGACAAATTGTTAGACGATTATCGTAGTGAGCATTTTTTTAGAGTAAATTTTGAGACTTGAAATGTTTAAAAAAAACAACTTATGAAAACGAAATCTCGTTTCAAAAATTTACGTTTTATTGTTTATTTTTCAGACTTTTCCAAATATTTACCCTTTTAAAAAGCGCAACATTGATGAGTATTCCTTTTTTAAATTCTCTGCTTCAATACCTGTTTTTTCTCCCATTTCTTTGTTAGTCTGAAAACATGCGATGACCCTAGAATCTAGAATAAAAAACTTTGGCACTTTTTTACTTATCTGGTTTGGAGAAAAATAAAAACGCGGACCAATGAACGGAGAGGGAACAGGGAGTATCTCTCATTTTCCTTTCTCATCCCTCTCTCCCTCTCTCGCCATATTACTCTATCACGATTAGAATCTCTCGCCGCAGAGAGACATAGCTGTCTGTGTGATTGATGATTGATTTTTCTCTGCGAGGCACAATTAGACTCTCTTATTTTTACATTAAAAAACGCTTAGGCTTAGGAAAAAGTTTACGCTAACCAGGCCGTACGGCTTAGCTAACGAGACGGGAAATTATAATTTTATTAATTTTTGTCAATTCAATGACTACATTCGTCAAAAAATGAGAAAAAGAAAAACGCCGCAGAGAAAGAGAGAAAAAGGTCTCTGTTCATGTGATTGCTTATCTAGGTCAAATCTGTCTTTTCTCTGCGACGAGAAGGAGGACGCAGGCGCCGCCCCCTCGCGTGTATTTTTCCTCCAGACCAGATAAGTACAAAAGTACCAAAAGTTTTGAGAGCAAAAAACCTTTTTAGACATAAGGGTCCCCCCCATATGATTCCAAGAAAACAAAAGACTTGTAAGAAATGAACCAGAGGATCGCCGACGAAAAGTCTGATATCACACGGAAGCTTTTGCTCTAGAATAACAGTTCAGAAATTTTCAAGGAAACATTTTTTTATTTCATTTTTCGAAACTTTAAATTCCTTCGTCGCTTAAGGCGGTATTCTTTCATAAGTGTGGAAGTGATGCTGAAAAAATGCTTGAAGTGAAAGGGTGACAGTAGGAGACTTTCGCTGCGTAGATACAAATTCTTCTTGAACGGAGTCTCTCTAAAATTTACAGCGAAAGACGTTTATTGTAAACTACTCCTCGTTGATCTCAAGCAACGGATTTCTATACCTAGCAGAGGAGCGGATTTTTCGCAGAAACTTGTGCAAAAATCGTGTGCTGTGACGGAAACCGAACCCGTGACCTTTCGCATTCCGGGCGAATGCTCTCCCCACTGAGCTACACACGCACATATGATAATGCACATTTTAAGGCCCATACAACAAACAATATCAAAGTTTTTTAAAAAAACATAGAACGAGTTTTTACAACCTGTTAACCGGGAAAGGATTGAAAAGTCCTTTTATATGTATGTAAAGGTATTACATCTGAACATATAATAATAATAATAATAAAACTATAGAGGTGACCAGAGTAAAAGTGAAAAGGCTAGTAGAGATAAAAAAGAAGAGATGGAAAATACAGGTCCTAAAACAAAAAAGTATAATAGAAAGACGGAAAAAGTTATGAGGATTAAGAAGAAAAAAAAAGTAGAGAGTAGAAAAAGGGAGAAATTTTGAACATTTTGAACATTAAGCATTCAACTTTGCGTACTTTAAAATGGGCAGATAATGTGCTCATTTGTGTCAATAATTGCGAACAAAATGCAAGATTATTGTTTTTGTGAACATATGGGACTTCAGATGGGAAAATAATGAATCGTTTAGCTGCCGTTTTCTGTAAATTTCAACATACGTCTTGTGGTAGTCACAACCAGGGCTGGGCTTTTTTGGTTGTCGGTTTTTTTGATTTTACGGTTTTTTGTGACTTTTTTCAAAAAAGTTCCTCAAAAAACCAAAAAAAGTCGACAAAAACCAGAAGAAAATTCAAAAATTTCACCAAATTTTTTTAGTGTGTTTGTAACCAATTCTGGTTACCTTTTATCTTAAATAACTAGAATAACCCACAATTGATGTGTTTATTAAATATTCAATTTTCAAACAATTTTTGGTGTGAACTCACCGTGAATTTTGTAGTTTGAGGTCCGACAACTTTTGAAAAAAAATTTTTTTTTTGAATCAGAACTTACAACTTACCGGCCTAGGTGAATAAGAATTTTCGAAAATGAAAGAAGTGATAAGTTCATACAGAAAAGAAGGCTCTAGTTATATGAATGAATTTTTCTACATTTTAGTACAGAAAAATCGAAATCACTATGATATTTTTCATTTTCTGTTTCTTGTCCTGAAAAGATGTTCTTGAAAAAAGACTTGAAATTTCAAAAAAATTACGGATCCATGATACTTTGTTACACGACAGTTTGTTACACGACAATTTGTTACAGGGGCTTTTGTTTTTAGTGTGTTTTAACTACTGTATGAATCGACAAAAAGTCAAGAAAGAGAGAAATTTTTTCATGTGGTCTCTTTCCTAAGCGGTACAGCCTTGTCAGCATGCATTTTAAATAAGCCTAAGCGAAAAAATCTATAACAAACTGTCGTGTAACAAAGTGTCTTGTAACAAACTGTCGCGATACCAAAATTACACTTGGAATAATGAGAACCTTGATAATGAATAATATTCGAACTTATTGGTTTTATGATAATTTGTTAAAATTGTAATAATTCGTTTTAATAGAACGGTGCTTTTAAATTTCTCTTTCAGCACTTGAAGCTTTCTTTGTAAAAAAAATTTTCAAAGCTTTCATCTCAAAGCTTTCAGCTTAACTCTTCTCGAAAATGACAAAAAACGGTTTTCTAACAATTCCAGACCGTTGAAGTGATTAGTAATGTTGTTAACATTGTTGAAATTAAATATTTCTGTATAGAATATGATACCCTCATTTTCTTTTAAAGACGCGTATCATCACTTTAATGTTATTGATTTACGAAAAGTGCCTACTGTTAAATCTGTTGTGATTGTCAGGATTCGTTTCCGGTTTTTTAGATTCTACTTCCGTTATTTCATCGGAACTGATCCTCTTAAAAATGTCAATTAACATTTTCTTTAGGTTTTATCAGATAAAACATAAGAAATCAGATAAAAACAGGATCAATAGAAAGGTGGTAAAATTTTATCTGAAGAAAACAACTTTTTTGTTGATTTTTTATTGATTTTTTTAAACTTTTTAGCTAAAAAAAACTTTTTTTTGACTTTTCTTGCCCAGACCTGGTCACAACACTCGGTCGTTCTTTTCAGAGAACCTTTCTTAGCACTCAAAACCTTTTCCACAATTTTTGTAAGGAGTTGGCGAAATTCTTCCTAGTCGCAGTAATTAATACTCATTCTCAAGGCCTTTGCCGATGCTTCTGAAAGACATTCTCTCTGGCAGGGCTTCACTCTCAAAAGATAATAATGTTTGAGTGGCTTTTTCCGGTTTTATCTTGTTAGCTTCTTTATTTCCAGGTGTGATAGAATTTTCAGGTGGTTTATACTCTTTTTATCTTTTCAAAAGTTCTTTTTCGAGCTTCTTTTCGAGCTCATTCTTAGAGTTATTTAGAGTGTCTACATTTTTTGCAGTGCAAAGACATTAATTAAAACATGTGTTTTGAATGTATTCAATTGTTACTAGTCGGTTGGAGAGAAGGTTTAGATTCCTTCTTTTATCATGGGTCGACGAATTCCTGAATTGCAGATCTTTTCGCGTACGTTTCGGTGATAGTTTCTCGGAGTACTTTCCAGTTTTCAGTGGAATACCACAAGGCTCGGTCTTAGGACCTTTGCTTTTTCTCTGCTTTATAAACGATATACAGAGTTGCATGCCAGGTAACGTAAGTTTTTATCTGTTTGACGATGACTTGAAAGTGTATAGTGAAGATGAAACTGCTCTCCAGACGTGTATAAATTCAGTTTCAGAGTGGTCTTTCAAATGTGAACTTCCTCTCGCGAAAAACAAAATCTTCTGCCTACAATTAGGTAGCAAATCTATCAGAAGTACATATTTCATAGATAATGTACAATAAAGGTAGAAAATGTGAGAGATCTAGGTGTTTTCATAGGTTCTGGTTAGAAATTTGATAAACACATAGTTCCCTCTCTAGTCTCATTCCCCTCTCTAGTCTTCATTCCCCTCTCTAGTCTTCATTCCCCACTCTAGTCTTCATTCCCCTCTCTAGTCTTTCTATCGAGAGGTGACCCATACAACTTCTCTGATATTGATTCATTCAATCTTGCCTTATTTATCTAAGCCATGCCTCCCAAAACTGATCGGCCGAACAAAATTCCTTCTATACTTGACTTGGAAATACCATCAGTACCTCTGTCTTTCGTACAGCATATACTCAAAGATGTTCTTCATCAAGCGTTGTCCCCTCTACACCAAACTCTCATGGCTCAGTCTGCAGAAATTCAACACTTGCGTGAGATCATCTGTCAAGTGAGAAGTTCTCTTCTCCCAGCTTCTCTTCGTCCGCACATCTATTCAGCCGTAGTGGAGACTTCGATTAGAGATAAGGATATGCTTACATCCAAGTCTAAGAGGGCGGTTTTACTCAAGCTCCCAGAGAAGGGTTCTCCTGAAGAGACGCAATCTTCTGACAACAAGGCAATCCGTCACATTTTCTCCAGTCTTGATTCACAGGACCTCCTGGAAGCTTTCCATAAAGGAGAAGTAACTCATCATCGACACCCGGTCGGATCTCCGAGAGCGCATTCTTCCACTGGCCGACCGATCAAACTCCAATTTCCTCTTCCTTCTATGAGAGACGCTTTTCTTAAATCGGTCAGAAAGTGTACTAAAAGCGTTCCCAGAGGGTGCTACATTCGTGCCGACCTTTCCCCAGCAGAGTCACTGGCAGAAAGGGACTGCAAGCTGATTGCCTCCGATCCTTCGATGCCGCTATGTAGAGTTGTCGACTCTCACCTTGAGCCCTTATCTTCTTATACAAGACAAAAAAGAAAGACGAGCCTCGCCGACAGATCTTACATCCATCATCAAGCTACAGTTGTGAATTCTACTTCTCTCGACTCGCCTAAATTAATCAATTCGATGAGCCAGACTTCACCGCTTCACTGCCTTAACAACCAGTCTCCGGCTGTCCTCTGAAGAAGCGACCGCATCCGCAATGCTGCAAGAAGAAAGAAGGTTCTAACTTCTAAAAAGGACAGATTTAGAATGAGTTCAGTGAAGCTTGATTGTATTTCTTTTAATGCTAGATCGATTAGAAATAAATTGTATGATCTACATCATCTACTCCGATATCGCTCTCCTAGAATGGTTTTCATTTGTGAAACTTGGTTATCTTCTCACGAGCCCGATTCTCTTTTGACTGATGCTCTTCCTTTCCATGTATTTTCCAGAGCAGACCGAGTAGATAGTTCTCGTGGTGGTGGAGCTGCTGTGCTAGTTGAATATAGTCTCTCTCCTGTACTTGTGTCATCCTTCTCTCAAGATTCCATTGAATGTATCACGATTAACATTTCAT
Source organism: Allodiplogaster pararmata (assembly GCA_964056735.1). Taxonomy (NCBI): domain Eukaryota; kingdom Metazoa; phylum Nematoda; class Chromadorea; order Rhabditida; family Diplogasteridae; genus Allodiplogaster; species Allodiplogaster pararmata. Next base: position 1,453,253 of record OZ057406.1, read on the forward strand.
GCAATGACTTGTGGAAGTTGCCCTTCCCTTCCATCCGAGTCATTTCCTGTTACCGATCACCGAATGCTACCTTATTCAAGTATGGAATCTTTCATGAACTATCTTATCCCTCATTGCTGTTTGCCTGTCCCCGTGATTTTATGTGGTGACATCAATTTACCGATCATCGATTGGACTAACACATTCACTTCTTCCCGCTGTAACATTTCCAATGCCTTTTTGCATTTCATGAACGATTATAACCTAACCCAATATGTTTTGACATCGACTCGCCATTCTAATACATCAGACTATGTTTTTTGTAACCATAATATTATTAGTGTTTGTATTCCATGCCATCCATTTGCAACCAGTGACCACCTCTCAGTCAAGTTCTCTGTTCCAGATTGCTTTACTCACTCACCTAAACCCTCAGCCCAGTTGATGTCTAAGTGGCGTCAAGCCGACTGGGCTACTATCAATAACATGATTTTCTCAATTAACTGGACTGTTGTTTTTTCCACTTTAACCATAGACGAAAGCGTCTCTCTTCTGACCCAGTTTTTAACCTCACTCATATCCCAGCATGTACCTCACTCTGAACCGAAAAAATATCACTTGAAGTATCCTATTAAGATTAGAAGAATGTTGAGCTTTCTTCGTAGGTCCAAGTTAAGAGCATCCTCTCAGTCATTAGTTCGGAAAACTTGTAGAAAATTGTATAAAGAAATTTTCAAGTTCGAGTGTAAACGTGAAGATTCGTTTGAATTGCCTAAGAATTTCAAACTTTTCTATCGTACCATAACTAACCGTACTAAGTCTAACAACAATATCGGTTCTTTTGTTGTCAACAAAGTTTCTATAACCTAATCCTCTGAAATGTCCAACGCATTTTCTGACTTCTTCTCTTTCATAACAACACATTCCGTATCTGGCCCTCTTCCTCCAGTCAATGCATCTAACCCACTAGTTTATGATCCGATTGTGACCCCTTTGGATGTCTCCAAATTGATCGATCGTATTGCTCCCAAACTCAATAATTCGCCTGACTCCATACCGAATCTACTCATCAAGATGTGTAAAGATAGCCTCTCAAATCCCATTGCTATACTTTTTTCCAACTGTCTGACATCAGGCCACTATCCAAAGGCATGGAAGATTGGTATTGTGAAGCCAGTACATAAAAAAGGTAGTAAATCGGATGTAAATAACTATCGCCCTATCACCCTTGTTACCTCCCTATCAAGACTTTTAGAGAAGCATATTTATAAACTGATTCTCGAACATTTGGAATTGAACCATATCTTACATACGAACCAATCTGGATTTCGCTGTAAGAGGTCCACAATCTCTTCCCTTGTGCATTCTAATTCTTTATATCTCGCCCTTTTAGCGAGAAAAGTGCCGTTTGATATCTGTCTAGTTGATTTCTCGAAAGCTTTCGATTTGGTCGACCATCGTTTCTTAATACACAAACTAGAATCCTGCGGAGTTCATTCCTCTTTGTTGACTCTCGTATCCTCATTTCTTGCTGATAGGTCCTTCCGTGTTAGCATCAACAATATGTTATCGAATGAGAAAACAACAGCTATGGGAGTTCCTCAAGGAAGCTGTTTAGGTCCATTGTTTTTTACTGTGTTCATTAACGATATTGTGGATATGATACCACAAGGCGTTCATTGTTTCCTTTAAGCCGATGACGTTAGAGTTTTCTCGGAAGATTCTAATGTCCTTCAACTCGCTCTAGATGCAATATCCGATTACGCCTCAAAATGGTCTCTGAGTATTTCAACGCCCAAATGTCTCGTGATGCACTGTGGTAATAACAACCCCAGTAAGTCATACTTCATCAACGATAGTTTATTGCTCAGTCAAATTGATATTCGTGATTTAGGTATTAGTTTCCATTATTCACTACATTTTTCCAACCATATCAATAATATGGTTTCGAAAGCATTCAGGTGCATGAATATAATCGTCCGTTCTCTAAAAACCACCTCTATTACCATCCTGATTCGTGCATATAAGACTTACGTTCTGCCCACACTTGATTATGGATCTGAAGTTTGGTCCCAGTTGCTTTTGGTTTGGTAAATGAAATTGAAAGAGTTCAAAAAAACTTCACTAGGCGTTTAATCGCTAGAGCTGGTGTCCCTAGAATCGATTATCTTGCACGGTTAGAATTTCTGAATCTCACTACCTTAGAATACAGACGTGCAGTAGCCGACCTACAGTACCGCCCAAAATGTTATCATATATAGGGTTTTTGAAAATAACTTTTTTCAAAGATAAAATTCAAAGCTCAAATTTTCACAGAAGTTTTTTGGGGTGTCTGTACCGTACCGGACATCATTTGGATTGATTTATCAATTATCTCCAAGAAATACACCAAAATTGGTATATCTTCCATTTTTCAGTTTTTTCTCCATGATTTTTTTGTTGTTGATTTTTTTTTGTTTTTTGAACTTCATTCATAAAAATTTTGTTTCAAGTCATGATTCGAACTGTTGGACATCGAAATACAAGTAAAAGAATGCAAGAAGCTGTTGTTCAATTTTCAATTCAATTTAAACGCTTTATCAAGATCAACAAGCCACATCGGGGATATAACATCATCGATTATGGGATCTGTAGCGACATGAGACGACTCCACTCCTCAGCGTTCTCTGCCTTCCTTAGGAATTGGGGACCAACGGCTTTGACAAAGTCGTCCCTCCATCTCATAGCAGGGCGACCTTTCGTTCGCTTTGGCCCACGCGGGTGCCACTCTAGAACAGCCCGCGCCCACCGACTGGGGTCGAGCCTCGCAATTCGGCCTACCCAACGCCACCTCCTTTCACGGCAGATTCTGACCACGTCCTTTATGCCCGTCCGACCGTGCACCCACTCGTTAGTCCGCCTGTCGAGTAACGAGCACCCCAGCATAGAGCGCTCCCATTTACGCTGCGCCACAGCCAATTTGTTCTCAAGTCTTTTTGAAAGGGTCCAGGTCTCCGAGGCATAGATTAGAGCGGGCAAGACAGCGCCTTCGAAAAGGCGCCTCTTGAGAGACATTGGGACCATTCTTGCCACGAAAAGGCTACGGTATCTATTGAAAGTGAAATTTGCGGACCGGATTCTCCTATCAACTTCAACCGTGAAACGGCTGTCATCGAGGGAGACATCCTGCCCTAAATACACGCATCTGTTCACCACACGAACCTTGGTACCCCTGATGGTTACATCTCTACACATAGGGTTGGTCGAGATTGCCACAGTTTTTGAAGGATTGAGTGACAAACCGACTTTCCCAGTGCGACAATAAGCTGATCAACCATAGATTGAATCTGCCTACTGTCGTGACTGATGAGAACTGCATCATCAGCGTACAGCAAGTGGTTTAAGTACCTCCCATTAACATTGATCCCTTTCCCGCACCAGTTGAGAGACTTGAAAGCTTCTTCAAGAGCAGCAGTGAAAAGACGCGGAGACAGACAGTCCCCTTGTCTAACTCCCCTGCCAATCTCTATCGGAACCTCCTTGTCATTGACCACTAGAGAGTTGAAGCTCTCTTTTCCCAACCTATACAGGCAGTTCACAAGTTTAGGATGCACCCTTTGGGCTTGCAGGGACTCGTACACCACTCTGGAGTGTACACTATCAAACGCTTTTTGAATGTCCAAAAACAATAAGCACAGCGGTAGCCGATACTCCTTGCAGTTGGAAATGATGAGATTCAGCGTGAAGATGCCATCCAGAGCTGAATACTGAGAACGAAAACCCATCTGGTTCGTGCTTCTTTCTGGGTCAAAAATTTGAGCCACTCTCCGGTTAAGAACCCCAGTGAAGGTTTTTTGAACCACCGGCAAAAGAGTGATAGGCCTATAGTTTTTTGTGAGAGTTGCATCTCCTCCTTTGGGCAGAAGTATGATGCGGCCATTCCCAAATCCTGATGGAATTTGTCCCTCCAGACATCTATTAAAGATGTTGGTTAGGGCAGGGGTGAGAATGTCCGCACCACAGCGAAGCATTTCCCCAGTGATTCCGTCCTTCCCTGGCGATTTACCAGAAGTGAGACATCGGAGTGAAGCGAACACCTCATCGTTTTGGATGGGCATCCACTCCTCCTCAGTGTATAACTCGGTATACCCATCACCACTATCACCCCGATACAGTTCATTGTAAAAGTCCTGGAACACCTTCATGACCTGAGTCTGTTGACAAACAATTTGACCACCCGAATCCTTGATCCGAGTAATCAACTGCCTGGCCACACTCTGGGATTGGACCGCTTTTTTCCATCCCCGCCCTACCCGCACGGCCTCACCAACCGTTTTGTTGAATCGCTCCACTCTATCATCCCTCCAACTTTGCCGTAAGGCTCGGTTGGTCAGGACCCATTGCACTCGCGAGACTCCTATGCCATTTGTTTTTAGTCGGCGTCTTTCTTGTAGGAGTCTTTGCGTACGTTGAGAGAAACGCTGCGTTGTTGGAACAATCTCTCTCGCAATCTCAGCAGCGCGAGTAATGGAATTTATTAGCGTGCAATAAGAAGGGTTGGAGCCAACCGCTTCCATTTCGCTCTCTAGTGCATAATGATAGAGTGGGCGATTCATTTTGAAGTTTATACGACCAGTGAACCGGCGGGGCAGTGGATTGGCTGGGATTCTGACCACAGCTATAAGGAGCCTGTGATCAGAGACAAAATCAAAACAATTCGTAACACCGACATTGAGGACTTGAAGCCCTTTTGGGTAGATGAAAAAGTCGATTTCGTTACGAACCGTTCCATTCGGCCCCTCCCATGTGTATTTGCGCCCAGGTCGTTTTTTGAAGAAGGTATTACCAAGACTTAAACCATACGTGTCACAGAAATTAACCACCATTTGCCCCTTGGAATTTCTGACCCCAACGCCATAGTTCCCCACGCTAGTCTCGGAACCCTGTTTTGAGCCGACCTTACTGTTAAAGTCACCCAAAATTACCCTGTGGACTTTTTTGAACAACCTAGACTGTGGCACAGGTTCGACAAAAGCCGCCTCCAAGTCCATGAGGAACTCGTCAAACTCGACCTGCGGGCGAGACGAAGCGGGCGCGTAAACAGAAAACAGACGCAACAGAACGTGGCCTGTCTTTAGGTCAAGGTAGGCTATGCGCGGGGAGACCGAAACGAAACGGACCACAGACAATGTACACGCGCTGCCCAAAATGAAACCCACGCCTGCTGTGCGACTATCAGTACGCCCCGTATGATAAAAGGTCCGACCTGTTCTCAGCGTCATGGTTCCCTCCTCCTTTCTTCGTACTTCTTGCACTGCCAGTACATCGATTGGCCTTCTGTCGAGTGCCTCCTCCAATTCGTCCAATCTTGCGTCGGTCGTTAACGACTGGAGGTTGAGCGAGGCGAGCAGTAGCGGTCGAAGTGTTACTCTTCTTCTTCTGTCGCTCATGATGGCGCTACGATCCCGGAGCGCCAAATCTTCTCGGGAAAGGACTCTCACAGACGAGGGAAGAGACGGTGCAGGAGCAACCGCTTACGGAGGGAAACTAATGAAAGAGTATGTTGTTGTTGTTGTTGCTGTTGTTGCTTGTTGAAGCTGTTGTTGCTGGGGCGAAACAGGGCCGGTCACAGAGCGAGCTCGCTCAGCAGTTCGGGGTAACTCAGAGCGCTATCTCCCGTATCCTTTGGCGTTTTCGAACCCAGGTAAACGAATTTTCTACAACTGAATAACTTTGGAACACAAAAAAATTGCAGGGACGAGTCATCGTGAAGACAAGTTCGGGGAGACCCCGCGTAACTTCGAGGTACATGGACCGAAGCATCCTGCGCGCATCTCGCGAAGACCCGAAACGCACTGCTACAGACATTCAAGCTGTCATATCAACGCCCGCGACTCCTGCTCCTTCAATAACTACCATCAAACGCCGTTTGCAAGCCGCTGGACTGAATGGAAGGCGGCCTGCAAAGAAGCCTTTCATCAGCGAAAAAAATCGTAAAGTTCGAGTTCAGTGGGCTAAGGATCACCTCAGTTGGACACGCCGTGAGTGGTCTCAAATTGTTTGAAGCGATGAATCCAAGTTTAAAATGTTCTGCAGTGACGGTCTGAGGTGGGTAAGACGTCCAGCGGGCAAGCGTTTCCTGCCGCAATACCAGTCGCTCACAGTCAACCATGGCGGTGGTTCTGTGATGGTCTGGGGCTGTTTTTCCGCCAGCGGCATGGGTCCACTGAGACGTATTGTCGGAAATCTCGATTGTTACGGCTATGAGAACATAATGGAAAGCACTATGCGCCCTTGGGCCCTCTCCAAATTCGGTCGTGGGTTCACCTTTAAACAAGATAACGACCCGAAACATCGATCTCAGCACGTTCAGAACTGGTTTCGCCGTCGGCATGTGGATGTTTTGGACAGGCCGAGCCAGTCTCCCGATTTGATTATCATCGAAAATTTATGGGAACATTTGCCACGAACATTGACGGGAAAAACGTGCAGAAATGCTGATGAAAAGTTTAAGCAGCTAGAGGAGGAATGGAAGGCGATTTCGCAGGCAACCATTGACTCTTTGATTGATTCTATGCCTCGTAGATGTCAGGCAGTCATTGACTTCAAAGGATATGCCACCAAATACTAGAATATTTGTTTAAATACTTCGAAAAAATTGAACATCTCTATAAGCACTTTTTACTATTTCCATTTTTTTAACGAATAAACCTAATAAAGCATTTTCCAAAGTTGTTCTATCACTCGAAACATGTGAATTGGGCTTTTTAAAAACATCTGAGAATTTTGAGCTTCATTCGTTTTTTTTGAAAAAAGTTATGTTCAATAATTCAACATATGATAACATTTTGGGCGGTACTGTATGTTTCATCCACAAATCTATTCACAATCATGTTCTTCTAGATACGTCAGTATTATTCAAAATTTTACCCTTTCCATATAAGAATAGGACATCACATTCATTTAGAATCGCTCTCCCCTTTAAGATTCTCACAGTACATGCTCCTCTCGATGTATAAGTTCTTGGAATTCTCTTCCATCTCAGATAGTTGCAACATCTTCTCCAGTTTTATTCAAAAAGGCTCTTGTAAATCTCCCCTCTTCTTCTATTTTACCTGTGTCCAGAATACGATTATAACTCCGATGAAATGATATTTACTGACTCTGTTCATACTTAATCTCTTTCATCTCTTTTTTGTTATAAATAAATATACCTGTACTGAAATCGCAACTGCGACAAATCTCCATTGTATGCATATGTTTATATGTCTTCAAGGAATAAAGAATTGAATTGAATTGATTAGATATCATAAGATCAAGAGCCCTTAATAAGATTTCTCAAGTGTTCAAAGCATTTCGACACCTGGACATGAAGGGATATCGTATTGTCTACCTCACCTACATACGTCCGCTCCTTGAATATGCAACGACGGTTTTCGCACCAAAATTCAGATGTAACTTATCCAAACGACTGGAATTTCCCCAGAGACTCTATACCACCAGAGCACTCAGCCGATGTGGCTACTCTGAGCTAAGTTATTCTCGATGACTAGAGATCTTTGAGTTAGATTCATTAATTTTAAGAAGAATTCGACTAGATCTTCTTTTCTTGCTCAGAATACTCAACGGAAGATTCGATTGTATAACATGCAGAAGTCTAGGTGTGTACAGAAGTAACCTCAACTTACGAACCTCACTAAGAACATCTCGTTTGAGACTCTATTCGGTTAAAAAGTACAAGCAACTACACATGTAATCTGGTCGATAAACGGTTTTTTTGCAGAGGAATGCTGATTTAAAACTATTTTTCATCTGTATCTTACGTCTCATTTATCGAATTCATCTGTGAAATATTTGGATATTTTAAACTCATAGAACCGTTCCGATTTTTGAGGTGGTCTTAGAATGTTTTCAATTGCCCGGAGAACAGTTATTTTGAGCTTTTAGGCCTCAGTATCACGCATGTCACAAAAAAACTTCTTTTGTCACTGCTGTTTTTTGTATTCATTCGTATTCCGCACAAAAATGCCTGACCATGGAAGACAACGCAGTGTGAGTCTGAATTTATTCGAACACACTTTTTTGCTTCAATATTGGTTTCCTGCTACTTCGGTTTTTTCGGAGAGTTTCTTTTCTACAGTGAGGGTCTTAACCGTCTGCTTCGACGAGTTCATCACTGTGTCCTTCCGCTACTATTTCCTTTCGTGTATGTTGGGGGAGCGTAAAACATGAATTGATAAAACTCGAATTCACCATTCAATCGAAATTGACAAGTTACTAATCTATTAAATAATTACATGTTAACGTATACACTTATCTTATGATTTCGAGCTCTAACCTTCTCATTCAATTCGTAGTTCGCATTTTTGTTTGCTAAGGCTAAAAAATTATATGAGTTTAGAGCACTGTGTGACACGTGAAGAAGTTCCAGATATTCAGAACTTTTTTGGTGGCAGATTTGAAGATTCGGTGAGAGTTTTGATGGAAAAATGGCGAAAAAGAAGTTTTTTGTATTAGTTTTCTCTGATTTTTTTCTCTGACTAAATCAACTTCATAATGTTTGACAAACCTTGTTTTGATATTTCCTAACTCAGAAGGTTTCTTTTTATCGAAGCGCGCTATTTCTTTACCGGTCAAAGTTGGTAATAAAAACCAAATTAAGACTTTTGCTGTACCCCTCTTTGACTATCATTCTAGTATCAAAAAAAAAAACTGGAGAACCCACAGCTCAGAGTTCTTCGTTGTAAGGAAACGCTGATAATGAGGAGAGGCAATACAAGATTGAAGCTCAAGAAAATGGAGAGAACGACCACTTCGAGCTGATTGGTTTTGCTTCGAATATAATTGATGCTATATGTATGAGAAAAAACGGACAGTCTTCAATATGCTGTTGAAGTGATGTAGCAACTTTAGTAATTTCGCAGGAATCAAGAATGGGCTCCTCAACATGGATAGTCTTCTCGCTCTTCTGCTGCTCTTCATTGGTAGATGGGAAAAGGAACATTGTCTTGCAACCGAAGTCCGTTTTCAATTGGTTAAGTTATCAAAGTCATTTTTTGGGGACAAGACGATCTTTTTCAGAAAATCACTTTTTTTTAAACCGAAAATGGATTTTCGAGCTCACCTGTTTGCCGGCTCACCCTCTCTAGCAGTATTTCCTTAAGTGGTATTCCAACTGTGGTAAAATTGATCGATCGGAAGGATCCTTACAGCTGGAAAGTACCAGTAGGTTATGTGTTATGTCAAGTAGATTTAGAAAGAAACACTAATTTTCATAAATTGTTCCCTATATTTTCAATAGCAAAGCCAACAACTTTTTGTTCTTCTTTCTTCAATTGATTTTTTGCGTGTTCCACCCCATAGGAATTGAAACCAGGTTTAAAGTAGGGTTTGTCTACGCCCTACGCAGAAGCAATTCAATTTTCATAGACCAAAAAATTAGTTACCACTTTTTACAACTGCTTAAATAAATTTTCATTTTATTCTTTCTACCACGCCCATAAAATGTCATGAAAACATTCAAAAAACAAACATTAGGAAGCATGAACCATAGCAAAAAAAGTAAAACAATTAAGTAAGTAGTTACAACATTTTAAATTTTATTTAAATGATATCGAACTATAAGAAAGAAATAAGTTAATTTGGAACAATCACAAACTGATCAAGCAGTTCAATTTTCATTTTGAAGCGAGAAGAGCTCGTATGTAGTAGATTTGATCTCGCATGGAAGAATGTCCCAGGTTGAAATAGACCGAGACGCATATCGTAGTAGACATCCTGGAATACTCAGAAAAATGCGCATGACAATTATTATGTTGGTGGGAAATTGAGATGAAGAGGTGGCGAAAGTTCAGGAAGATTTGACATGTAACGTAATTTATAGCTCACTCATCCAAATATTGAGCTATTATATATATAATAGTAGCCGAAATGAAGTATTCAAAATATATCACCATCTGTTTTATGCTATTTTGATTTTTATCCGATATCAAGTCAAACCTAGAAATTTCAATCGGTTAATGTTTCTGACAAACCTAGTTTTGAGCTTATTTCTTAAAATCAACGCAGCTATTGTAAAATTAATCAACATGAGCTGCAAGCTCATGCGTACCTTTACAAAATTAGTTCACTAATCCGTGATTTTCAAAGCTCTACCTCAAAGCTGATTCATTTAAAAGACTCAATTCAGAGATACACCGTCTTTTGCGATTGACTATCAAAATGGACAGTTTCTTCTGGATGGGCAGCCCTTCCGGTACATTTCCGGGTCCATTCATTACTTCCGCATCCACCCTTCGCTTTGGGAGGACAGACTCAAGGTTTTTTTTAAAATCTATGAAATACTTTATAATTAATCAAACAAATAAAAAACACTTGAAAAAACAAAGAAAACAATACAACCAGGATGTTTTTTACCACGCGCAGAAAAAACGTGTATATTGTCAATAATATCATTATTTTTATTGTCAAAAATATCAAGACAACTAATGCAGGCCTTGAAGAGAGCCCAAAAGCATGTGATGTTGAAGAGAGGATGCAAACGAACAGAGCATTTTTATCACTAGTTTTCTTGAATAGCGCATAGAATTGAGCCGGAAGGCAGGTCAGAGTAACAGTGTCAATCGATCTAATTGGGAGGGTAGTAATTCTCACCGTCGGTAAAAAAAATGCGGCTGAGTCCAATATTTCCAAGGAGAATTTTTTTCCAAAGCTTTTGTCCATGCAAAATTTCCTTGAAATCTGCAATAATATTTGAATTTCTCGAGTTGATAGTCATTAAAAATAATTCAAATTTTTTTTGTTAATAGTAAAATGCTAACCGGTGTTTGTCTCATTAATTTTTCATTTTTTTTTTTGTTTTTTGTTCTTGAAATTTTAATGTTTTGTTTCTTAATATTTAGTTCAAATCGAAGAATACTATAAATCTATTGCGATTTGTAAAAAATCAAGTTTTCGATGTTCTGAGGTAAATTAAGAACAAAAATGGTGGTGAATTGGTGCGCTATGGTAACGTTCTGTTCTAAATTACATTATTTGTGTTCATCAATTCGGTTCTTCATTCACTAATTTTTCATTTGAGAAGGTTCGAGCTCTGGGATTCAATGCGGTTCAGTTCTATATACCTTGGAACTTCCACGAAGTCAATCGAGGAGAGTGAGTCTCTAGAGCTATAAAACATTTATTTAGTACTCGAAACTTCAAACTTGTTTCACTTTTATTTAAATTTCGCTTGGTTTTAATCCCAGTTTACATTTCTCTATTTCCATCTTGTCAACATTTTCACATGGAGAACTTCCTGAGTGATAGAATATGTACACGTGACTTCTTGTAGTTTTCTGCTCTATAATGCCAGAATGAGTGTATCAGAGAAGTTACAATGTTTTCCAAGGCTTTCACAATTCATTAATCTCAGGTTCTGAAGTTTTTTTCAAGTGAAATCAAAATCACAATATCACTAAGTTCTTATACATTCGCAAATTAAAAACTTATTGATATTTTCATTTAACATTCGAGCATTTTTTTCTCCAGTAGTTTAAAATTATTTTTTTATATGAAGTTTCTTTTTAAAGTTAAAAAAAATTTCAAGTTGCTCGAACCTTTTCTAAACTTCTCTTAATCGAAGCGAGAATTTTGCTTCTGGATCTTGCATTGCTAACGGTTTTACAGATTGAATTTCGAAGGCTGGAGAGACTTCGCCAAGTTCATTCAACTCGCGGCACAGCAGGTAATGGGCCTCATTTACAATTTGATCTGTTTTTTTGTTGATATTCTTCATGAATGGGGTGACGGCTAAACTTCATCCCACCCCGGGAGACTAACTTTTGTTATTGTATTTGTTTTACCGAAATTTCATATCAAACAGAAGTCACTGCCACCTATATAAGTGTGTTACCAAAAAATTGTTGATTTATACGTGAACTTTTTTCACATACACGTTTAGAATCTTCTAAGTTATATTGGTCAATTAGAAACTATTTGCAGATAACTTTCAAGTTTAACTTTAGCAACTTCATAAAATTTCCTAAAAGAGCATAAATATTTGCTATCTCGTGCATTTTTAACCGGGTTCTCTTCCGGGTTGGCGATGCCTGAGATGGAGATAGAACATCCCCACAGTCTAATCATTTGCATGAAAGGAACTGTTCACTATTCTGCGCATTGGTCCCTATTCTTGTGGAGAATGGGAGAATGGAGGACTTCCGAGCTGGTTGATCAAAGATCGACCCGACATGAAGCAAAGAAGCAGTGACACCAGGTCCATTCTAGTTGATGTCAAAGTTTATAACAGTTACGAAATAGCGCATTAAGCATGCAGCCAACTTTTTTCCGTTTTCGATAATGATATTTTCACCTCATTTTTTTCATTTTTTCACGGTCAAAAACGACTTCGCATTGCTTCTTCTTCGCTCGTTACCCAATTCTCGCCTGAAACAAAAAACTCATTTTTTCGCGGGATTGAGACACTTTGTAGCCGGAGCGCTTTAACCCTAATACACATTTCAATCTAAACAGCACTCTCTCATACTCACTTTCAAAAAGCAGAGAATAAAATAGATTTTAACTCCATGGCTTTTCATGATACATGACTTATACATATAATTAAACTTTTGAACTGGAAATTAACCAAGAAATAGCTAGTCTGAGCTAGTTTTTCGCGTGGGAAAAAACTACCCAAAAAGTGATAAAATTGGCTTTGATTTTGTTGTGTTCAGTATTTCTTTGCCTATAAGGGTACAAGTTAAACTTTCTCCCTCGGCGAATACTTTTCTGGTGAGTTTGGGAAGTCGTTTTCTAATTTCATCTTCAACTTTGTCGATGAGCTTTTTTTCATGTTCTTCTCGAATTAGTAGTACAAAAGAACCATCAGAACCAGCTCGAAAAAAAACCTTCCAACATTTACAGAGCATTTTCATCTTAACAGTTGTAAAATAAGTGTTCAAATTTTGTCAAAAAGCACTGATAATACGCTTATTAAAGTCTCAAATGATATTTGACAAGTTTACTGCTCAAGTGTACTGTTCAGCGCAGACAAAAAGGCTCGTGATCATCATGGTCGCAATCAGCCTCTGACTGTGCTTCGTTTTATTTTTCTCACTTTAGTTATCAAAGTAACACGCTTGGGTAAACACCTTCAACCTGGATCTAATATCCCCTTACACCCAAACTTAACCCATTGCGATGAAGTATATACATATATGTATTTTAAAATAAAGTTTTTCGGTGGAATTTCGCTAGCATAATTCCAAAATATCCTGTAGATAACTTGGATGTGCACGTTCTTTTGAAGTCAGTTCTTTTCTCAAAATTATTACAATTCCAGGTTCACAACTGCTGTTTCTGGTTGGTATGAAGCTATCGCTGGCAAGGTGAGATTTGGACTTGCAAAAAACTATTTTATATTTAGAACGTAAAGTTTTCTAATTTCATCCAATTTGCCTTGTCAAATCCATACATGTTTTGTGTTTGAATGACTTGTTCGTCCTGTTTTTGCTCTCTATTTCTTTCTCTCTTTATAGTTCTATAAGTCTTTTACTCTCTTTTCCTTTCGGTTTGTCAGATACGGCCTCTACTGCGCAATAACGGTGGACCCGTGCTCATGGTGCAGATCGACAATGAATACGGGTTAATTTGCCAAATTCAATCATCTTCGTCACCGTCTAGCAGCTTGGACACATTTATCATTACGTACACGGGTAAAAAGAGTTTTTTGTCTGTGAACCAAGAATCTCCACTTATCAGTAGTGATTAGTAATTGAACAAATTTTTAACACTCAAAAACCTTCAAAAACTTATCATCTTGTGTTTCGAAACTCAATTTTGCATTGATGCGCTTTTCAACAAAAACATAGTACAATACTTGATAACTTCCGAAACTCTTCGAATCCAACAAAAGCTAGTAGGGAATTAATATATAACTAAAGCTTAATAAAAGCTCAGAACCGATGCTCGAAGATAAATGAGATAACAATTAAAAGTACATCTGTAAATATATGTAAGGAATCCTGTGTGATTTCACAATAGAAGTGATGAACAGATCCTACGATGCTTGTGATCATGCTTACATGAAATTTCTACGAAATGAAGCGTGGAGATTTTTCGGGAAAGACACCGTTGTTTACACGAGTCAGTTCAAACAAAATTTTATAACATCAGGCCGTTTTGTCAAATTGATGATATTCCATTTTCTACCTATGTATGTGCATATTTAAAAACGAAAGTTGTCTTTAAGAAAACGAATTTTTGAAAACCGAGTCTGTTGTGAGATAACAAGTGTTTCATACTCGGTAATTCGAGAAAATACGGGTAATCAAGACACAAAGACTGTTTTAGGGAAATTAGTTATGAATACAAAGTTATTTGTGGAGTGCAAAGTTATCAAGAGAAGAGTAATTTAGGAATTAACGTGTTATCTCAAGAAGTTTTTTCACTGCCCTTAAATTGTGTTTGTTAAAAATGTAAATATGATTAACTATTCTTACGGTTGTTTTTTCTGAAGAAAAAGTTCTTATTTGAAGCGGATGGCGGATCGGAGTACTATCTGCAGTGCGGTGCGACCAACAAAACACTCACCACGGTTGACTTCGGCCCAACGACGCCGACCAACATAGCGAAGGCTTTCGACGCTCAGAGACAGCATCTTCCACACAAAAAAGGTTGGATGTTGCCTTTCAAAAAAATATATTCTAACCCACTCCAAACACTCCAAAAACTGCAAAGTTCCCACCGACTGCATCTTTTGAAGGATTAATCTACTTTATTTTGATTTGGAAGGAAATTAGTTGCCAACGTTCAAATATTAACATATCTTTTGAACCAAACCCATTCTTCTGCGAACGAGCTGAACTTATGAAAAAGTTAGAGAGACCGATGTTAGCATAAAAAGTTTGAGTTAAGACTTTGCTTGTAATTTTAAATACTTGAAAGAGAGCATACAAATCCTCGGAAATGTGGATGAGCTTCATCCACACGAAAATTTCTGAATTATAGTTCGGCGTGATGTCTCCCTCCTTACAGGTCCTCTAGTGAACTCAGAGTTCTATCCGGGGTGGCTCGTCCTCTGGGGACAGCAGACACAGGTGATACAGTGAATGGATTTTTATTGATATAGTAAAGAAATTTTCACCGATGTAATGAATAGATTCCTTAATATTTTATCAAAAATTTCTCTGAAAAATTTGAAAAAAAAGTATAAAAGTTTTTGTGAATATACTTTTCATGCCACTAAATCAGCCTACGATAAAATATCGAGAAAGAACAATTTTTATAGAGAATTAGATGGAGAAAGTAGATGTTGATCATCGATGTTTTCGATAAATTACTAGACAGATTGGCAAAGAAGATTTCAAGCACTGTTGAGTGGTTTCATTACGTTATTTCGCAAAAGTATGTTTTGCTTCGGCTCTGACAGACTTTTGTGCGTTCTGGTTAGGCTATTAAGTGAGTGCTCAAAGAGTAAAAAAACGTTTAGTTACGAAGCGATAAGCTACATTTTCACATACACACATATAATCTATCATTATTAGTATCATAAATCAACAGTTAACTTATTAAATTAAGAGAAAATTCTGATCGAACGCTCGTTTGAGTTTTAGAAAGCAGGCTTGAAGCGTCAAAATAACATTCATGCAGACACTATTCGGTATTAACTTAACTTTGTTTTGGTGTAAGCTGAAAGTCCCGAGTTCAACCACTACACTCGGACAAGTCCACCAAACCATGCGTTTGAATAAATGTGGGTAGCAGGGATGGGCGTTTACCGTTTTTTACCGTTTACCTTCATTTCTGCGTTAAGTTTACTGTTTTACCATTTACAGTTTTTGAGGTCATTTACTGGTAAAAAACGATGAAATCTCAAGAAGTTAGAATAAGAAAAAAGGCAATTTGAAAGATATTCGGTGAAGGAATACAGTACTAAACGGTCTTTCAGTGACATGATGTTTTTTTCCTTAACCAGTTTGAGAAAACACAGAATCGTTTGAACACTCTCTGGACACCTGAAAGATGGAATTTTTTCCAGGTTTTTTTTCACGCGGTGTTGAAAGGCCAATATAATATCATCAATTTAATATTGTGCTTTTAAGTTTGTGTGTTTTAAGAAGTTCTATCTTCGCGCATCAAGAACTTGTCTAGACTCTATTTTGCACAAAAACTTTTCCAGTAAACCCTTCAAATACAATACGTTTTAAATTGGGTAAATACGAAAAATACTACGAGCTTCTGATTGAAGAAAATTTGGCAAAGTGTCGCATGTGCAAAAAATATTCAAATATGCAATGCGTGGATCCACCACTGGTCTTCGATATCATCTACAGAACAGTCATGTCGGAGCTATGGAGAAACTGCAAAAAGAAGGAGAAGGAAAAATCAGAGTCACAATCCTCGCTAAATCTCAACTATCCTGCCACTTCGGCCGAAATCAAACGAAATTTAGGTGCTACCTGCGCACACGGCTTACTCCAGAAAATTTAGAGAGACTTATTTATCTGCATCACGCAATTGACATACTTTTCCTTCTCCTTCTTTCGCAGTTTCTCCATATCCCTGACGGATGAATTAGAATCGTTGTTCTTTCGTTGTTCTTTTTTTCGCAGGACTCCATAATCGATAACATTCGCATTCAATGAAAAATGTGTTATGAGAGAACGAACTATATAAAATATTGAAGTGTCATAAAAACTCGCCAGTTTTTTTTTTCCTTTTCCCTGTTTTTTAAAAAAAAATTTTTTACTGTTTACCGATTTTTTTTAGAAGTTTTACCGTTTACCTTTCAACGCAAAAATTATTTTTTACCTTGCCTTTCCCTGGTTGGTTGTGCTTCTACGAATCTGAATTTATTTTCAGTGTTGCTCAACACACGAGCAGTTATTTAGGGTGTTCCTTTTTTCTCTGAGGTTTTTTTCAAAAAAACTTTTTAGCTCTTTCTTCCAAACAATTACTCGATTTTGTTTCTACCGGTATAATTCTGCATCTCTGCTCAAGGAACCGAGTTACCTGTAACCAGGCGAGAGCGAGCCAGCGAAAGATTATATATGTATGTACTTAGACGTTTTCAAGGACCTCCCATCTTTGAACGCAGTGATCTCGTCAGCGAAGACCATTTACTCCCTCGGAGCTTCAATAAGCTTTTACATGATCCACGGAGGAACTAATTTCGGATTTTGGAACGGTGCCGAACCTACTGGACCGGTAGGAAATTTCCATTGGAAATTTATTCGCAGAGTTCTAAACAATTACTCGCAGAGTTCACTAGAATAGGAGTGAACCTTTCGACCGGTGGCAGTCTCGTCACAATGAAAATTCCGATGGAAATATGTTCATCCGTGCGTTAGAGCTGATTATATTATGTAAGCGAAACGCTCGTTCTAAATAATTTAATTCATTGTCTCACCTCTAAATTATGTATTATAATATTAATCTTCAAATTCTAAGTTACACAGTTTAAAGGCAGTGACGCCTGGTTAAGGAGACAAATTATTTAAATATGAGATAGTTCAATTATTATAATATTATTTTTGATGTAGTATATAAAGCTTTATACCGCCGAGAAGAATTTGGAACACTTTCCTGGTTAGGGATTATTTTCCACAGGGGATGTTTACTTGATTCCAAGTAGACGCTTAAACAGGTAGTGCAAAGGGATGTTTCCTGAAAAGAAAGTTAGGAAGTCAATGATTAAATGAAATAATTTAATCAGGTCATAACCTCCTACGACTATTCTGCTCCGATCACAGAATCCGGCAACTATTCTTCATCTTACTACGCCATACGCGAATGGATTAAAACCATTCCGAACTGGCCGAATCCTCCAACTAATCCGCCAGAGCCCATACAGTCAGTCATTGATGACTTAAGTCAGGTTTTGGTTGAGCAGAAGTAAAGTTTTACATTCTCGAGAAATTGATGCGGATTCAGTGCTAACGAGAGCTTTCTGTAGTTTTTAGAGCTGTAGAGTGCTTTTGAAATTTATGTCATTTTCGAGGACAGATTATAGCTTATCGCACTGTTTGAACATTTTCGGATGCACAAAAAACAACATTCAGAACAAATCCAAAATAGTCCACACAGTTGATTAATATTCGTTGCGCACTTTTTTGTACCAGCTGTGGAGGAATATTCCGCATCTCCGTGCATGTTTCTCCTGCTTTGAAGTATGAGTAGCTATAATCATGAGGAATACTCCGCATCTCCGTGCATGTTTCTCCTGCTTTGAAGTATGAGTAGCTATAATCATGAGGAATAGTCCGCAGCTCCGTGCATGTTTCTCCTGCTTTAAAGTATGAGTAGCTATAATTATGAGGAATACTCCGCAGCTCCGTGCATGTTTCTCCTGCTTTAAAGTATGAGTAGCTATAATTATGAGGAATACTCCGCAGCTCCGTGCATGTTTCTCCTGCTTTGAAGTATGAGTAGCTATAATTATGAGGAATACTCCGCAGCTCCGTGCATATTTCTCCTGCTTTGAAGTATGAGTAGCTATAATTATGAGGAATACTCCGCAGCTCCGTGCATGTTTCTCCTGCTTTGAAGTATGAGTAGCTATAATTATGAGGAATACTCCGCAGCTCCGTGCATGTTTCTCCTGCTTTAAAGTATGAGTAGCTATAATTATGAGGAATACTCCGCAGCTCCGTGCATGTTTCTCCTGCTTTGAAGTATGAGTAGCTATAATTATGAGGAATACTCCGCAGCTCCGTGCATGTTTCTCCTGCTTTGAAGTATGAGTAGCTATAATTATGAGGAATACTCCGCAGCTCCGTGCATGTTTCTCCTGCTTTGAAGTATGAGTAGCTATAATTATGAGGAATACTCCGCAGCTCCGTGCATGTTTCTCCTGCTTTGAAGTATGAGTAGCTATAATTATGAGGAATACTCCGCAGCTCCGTGCATGTTACTCCTGCTTTGAAGTATGAGTAGCTATAATTATGAGGAATACTCCGCAGCTCCGTGCATGTTTCTCCTGCTTTGAAGTATGAGTAGCTATAATTATGAGGAATACTCCGCAGCTCCGTGCATGTTTCTCCTGCTTTGAAGTATGAGTAGCTATAATTATGAGGAATACTCCGCAGCTCCGTGCATGTTTCTCCTGCTTTGAAGTATGAGTAGCTATAATTATGAGGAATACTCCGCAGCTCCGTGCATGTTTCTCCTGCTTTGAAGTATGAGTAGCTATAATTATGAGGAATACTCCGCAGCTCCGTGCATGTTTCTCCTGCTTTGAAGTATGAGTAGCTATAATTATGAGGAATACTCCGCAGCTCCGTGCATGTTTCTCCTGCTTTGAAGTATGAGTAGCTATAATTATGAGGAATACTCCGCAGCTCCGTGCATGTTTCTCCTGTTTTGAAGTATGAGTAGCTATAATTATGAGGAATACTCCGCAGCTCCGTGCATGTTTCTCCTGCTTTAAAGTATGAGTAGCTATAATTATGAGGAATACTCCGCAGCTCCGTGCATGTTTCTCCTGCTTTGAAGTATGAGTAGCTATAATTATGAGGAATACTCCGCAGCTCCGTGCATGTTTCTCCTGCTTTGAAGTATGAGTAGCTATAATTATGAGGAATACTCCGCAGCTCCGTGCATGTTTCTCCTGCTTTGAAGTATGAGTAGCTATAATTATGAGGAATACTCCGCAGCTCCGTGCATGTTACTCCTGCTTTGAAGTATGAGTAGCTATAATTATGAGGAATACTCCGCAGCTCCGTGCATGTTTCTCCTGCTTTGAAGTATGAGTAGCTATAATTATGAGGAATACTCCGCAGCTCCGTGCATGTTTCTCCTGCTTTAAAGTATGAGTAGCTATAATTATGAGGAATACTCCGCAGCTCCGTGCATGTTTCTCCTGCTTTGAAGTATGAGTAGCTATAATTATGAGGAATACTCCGCAGCTCCGTGCATGTTTCTCCTGCTTTGAAGTATGAGTAGCTATAATTATGAGGAATACTCCGCAGCTCCGTGCATGTTTCTCCTGCTTTGAAGTATGAGTAGCTATAATTATGAGGAATACTCCGCAGCTCCGTGCTTGTTTCTCCTGCTTTGAAGTATGAGTAGCTATATTTATGAGAAATACTCCGCAGCTCCGTGCATGTTTCTCCTGCTTTGAAGTATGAGTAGCTATAATTATGAGGAATACTCCGCAGCTCCGTGCATGTTTCTCCTGCTTTAAAGTATAAGTAGCTATAATTATGAGGAATACTCCGCAGCTCCGTGCATGTTTCTCCTGCTTTGAAGTATGAGTAGCTATAATTATGAGGAATACTCCGCAGCTCCGTGCATGTTTCTCCTGCTTTGAAGTATGAGTAGCTATAATTATGAGGAATACTCCGCAGCTCCGTGCATGTTTCTCCTGCTTTGAAGTATGAGTAGCTATAATTATGAGGAATACTCCGCAGCTCCGTGCATGTTTCTCCTGCTTTGAAGTATGAGTAGCTATAATTATGAGGAATACTCCGCAGCTCCGTGCATGTTTCTCCTGCTTTGAAGTATGAGTAGCTATAATTATGAGGAATACTCCGCAGCTCCGTGCATGTTACTCCTGCTTTGAAGTATGAGTAGCTATAATTATGAGGAATACTCCGCAGCTCCGTGCATGTTTCTCCTGCTTTGAAGTATGAGTAGCTATAATTATGAGGAATACTCCGCAGCTCCGTGCATGTTTCTCCTGCTTTAAAGTATGAGTAGCTATAATTATGAGGAATACTCCGCAGCTCCGTGCATGTTTCTCCTGCTTTGAAGTATGAGTAGCTATAATTATGAGGAATACTCCGCAGCTCCGTGCATGTTTCTCCTGCTTTGAAGTATGAGTAGCTATAATTATGAGGAATACTCCGCAGCTCCGTGCATGTTTCTCCTGCTTTGAAGTATGAGTAGCTATAATTATGAGGAATACTCCGCAGCTCCGTGCTTGTTTCTCCTGCTTTGAAGTATGAGTAGCTATAATTATGAGAAATACTCCGCAGCTCCGTGCATGTTTCTCCTGCTTTGAAGTATGAGTAGCTATAATTATGAGGAATACTCCGCAGCTCCGTGCATGTTTCTCCTGCTTTAAAGTATAAGTAGCTATAATTATGAGGAATACTCCGCAGCTCCGTGCATGTTTCTCCTGCTTTGAAGTATGAGTAGCTATAATTATGAGGAATACTCCGCAGCTCCGTGCATGTTTCTCCTGCTTTGAAGTATGAGTAGCTATAATTATGAGGAATACTCCGCAGCTCCGTGCATGTTTCTCCTGCTTCGAAGTATTATTAGCTATAATTATGAGGAATACTCCGCAGCTCCGCGCATGTTTCTCCTGCTTCGAAGTATGAGTAGCTATAATTATGAGGAATACTCCGCAGCTCCGTGCATGTTTCTCCTGCTTTGAAGTATGAGTAGCTATAATTATGAGGAATACTCCGCAGCTCCGTGCATGTTTCTCCTGCTTTAAAGTATGAGTAGCTATAATTATGAGGAATACTCCGCAGCTCCGTGCATGTTTCTCCTGCTTTGAAGTATGAGTAGCTATAATTATGAGGAATACTCCGCAGCTCCGTGCATGTTTCTCCTGCTTTGAAGTATGAGTAGCTATAATTATGAGGAATACTCCGCAGCTCCGTGCATGTTTCTCCTGCTTTGAAGTATGAGTAGCTATAATTATGAGGAATACTCCGCAGCTCCGTGCATGTTTCTCCTGCTGTGAAGTATGAGTAGCTATAATTATGAGGAATACTCCGCAGCTCCGTGCATGTTTCTCCTGCTTTAAAGTATGAGTAGCTATAATTATGAGGAATACTCCGCAGCTCCGTGCATGTTTCTCCTGCTTTGAAGTATGAGTAGCTATAATTATGAGGAATACTCCGCAGCTCCGTGCATGTTTCTCCTGCTTTGAAGTATGAGTAGCTAAAATTATGAGGAATACTCCGCAGCTCCGTGCATGTTTCTCCTGCTTTGAAGTATGAGTAGCTATAATTATGAGGAATACTCCGCAGCTCCGTGCATGTTTCTCCTGCTTTGAAGTATGAGTAGCTATAATTATGAGGAATACTCCGCAGCTCCGTGCATGTTTCTCCTGCTTCGAAGTATGATTAGCTATAATTATGAGGAATACTCCGCAGCTCCGCGCATGTTTCTCCTGCTTCGAAGTATGAGTAGCTAAATGAATGCTTGTCTTTCGCTGATAGACTGGGAACGACTGCTTTGATATCATTGATGATCTATACAATCGTTTTCGAGCTCTGGTAACTGAGGTTATTGAGTTATATGTTCCGAAGCGAATTCCTCGCTCACCTTTTGTATGTTATCCTCCTCATGTTCATAGACTCATTGATTATAGAAATTCGCTTTTTCTCAGTGTTAGGGACCCAGTTATTCGTGATCTCTATTTTAAGGCCAGCTCTGATCTTTTTAAGCAAGTTCAGAAATGGAATAGATATTGTGAAAGGAAAAAGTTGAAAAGATCTGCTGATCTGTATCGTTATATATCCTCACTTACAAGGCCCAAATCAGCTCCTCCTCGTTGTTTGAAAAATTCTATAGGCAGTTTTGTTGTTGACACTTCCTCTAAATGTAATTTATTGGCCGACGAGTTTGCATCCTCATTCACGTTAGATGATTGTCTGCCTCCTCCTCTCTTTGGAGATTCTATTCCTTCTCAAAATGCTGATTACTTGTTTCTACAATGTGAAGTTTACTGAGTTCTCTCTAAACTCAAATCAACGTGCAGTACTGGCGCGGACGGAATTCCTCAGATCATCTTCAAGAATTGTGCCAAATCTCTCGCTCTCCCGCTTGCCCACATCATCAACTTTTCCTTGTGGCTCGGTGTGACACCTTCTCTGTGGAAACAATCTCTCATCACTGCTATACCTAAACCAGGAAAAGAACCAACTTTGACATCATCCTACCGACCTATTTCTATCTTGTCTCCCGCTGCTAAAGTTATGGAGCGTTTGATCAGAACCACTATAGAAACTCACTTAACGAATTTTGATTTGCTGCCAGATAACCAACATGGCTTCAGATCCCAAGCTTCTGTTGTGACTAACCTTTTAGTCTGTGAGAATGATTGGTCATATGATCTTAGTACAGGATTATCTCTTGATGTAATATATCTTGACTTTTCGAGAGCCTTTGACTCCATCAGCATCTCTAAGCTTTTAACCAAGTTATCCCATATAGGTTTGTCGCCTACATTGATGTCATGGCTCAAATCTTTTCTTTCTGATCGATACTTTTCCGATCGAATACGTAACATTATATCTGCTCCCAAACCCGTTACTTCTGGCGTGCCTCAGGGCTCCGTTCTCGGACCCATTTTATTTACTCTGTATATCCGTGAATTGAACTACGTCCTCAAGCCTTTCCCCAACGTCAAGTATCAAGCCTATGCTGACGACATCAAGTTGTATATCTCCCACAATTCCTCGAATGAAATGGAACGCGTTTCTGAAATGCAGAGTTGTCTTGATGCTATTTCATCTTGGAGCAGAAACAATCAGCTCACTTTATCCGCAAACAAAACGTATCATTTGCAACTAGGAAACTCGAAATGTTCATTTGATTATCGCTTAAATGATGTCACTTTATCTAAACAGACTCAAGTCAAAGATCTCGGTGTTCTAGTTGTTCCCAGTCTCCGAAGACATGATGCCATTATTGATCGAACTGTAAAGGCTACCAGAGCCATGTTTGCTATGCTTCGCGCTGTTTCTATCAATGATCCAAAAGTGCTAGTTAAGTGTTTCATGACATACGTTCTATCTCATTTAGAGTTTGCCTCTTGCTTTTGGAACCCGATTTACAAGAAAGACTCTGAATTGTTAGAGAAAGTACAGAAATCGTTTACTAGAATTCTCTTTTAT